>BQNB010000456.1:43273-55145 GCA_026074375.1 Tanacetum coccineum | reverse complement strand
TAACTTTTTGCTAATGAGAAATTGACATTATCCAAAATTGACTTTTAGGCAATTGGTAAACTGAAGTGAGACCAATGTATGATATGAACATCCGATGACTATAGCGAGAGTTATTAGCCATAAAAAACAAACAAAAGTTTGTTTGCAAGAACGTCTAAAGATCTTTAGGCAAAGGGCTGCTGCCCTACAAATATAAAGGCACTACAAAAATGAGTAATTTTCTTCTTGTTTTTGTTGCTGATAAAGGACTTCATGATTCCTTTATTTTAAAAATTTATTGTCCGCGTTTTATTGTTGACATGCGGCGCGTGCCTTATTCCGTCTTGGACCAAAAATCCTTAAGACAATTATCATTGTAATTATTATTTCTAAAAATGTATCGTGAGTAGAAACCCTGAAAAGGGTATTATGTAAAATATTCTGAGTATCCTCATTTGAGGAACTCTATTATGAATAAAATCAAAGTTTTTCATAACGGCGACAATGGTTACAATAATCGTGACAGAGTCTAATGCAACCGTCAACAAGTACCAAGAAGGCAGATGGCCGTGGGGAAAAAGACAAAAGCATCTAAAAGACAGGCTGGCTTTTATTCTATCAAACACCGTTGTGAGGTACAATGATTAAAATTATTCATATAGAGTAAAAACATCTCGAATGTTTACATAACATCCTTTTCTTATAAAACATAAAGAAAATAAAAAAATTTTAAAAATTCTTTTACAAAATGACTAATCCAGTTCATCTAAAAAATCTTTTTAAAGATTTACAACAAGAAATTCTTGAAACAAAAGAATATATTTCTGATATTGATAAATCTATCCTTAGACTTACCAATAGATATAAATCCAGCCTTGAAAAAAGGGGATATGAACATCCGATGACAATAGCGAGAGTTATTAGCCATCAAAAACAAACAAAAATTTGTTTGCAAGAACGTCTAAAGATCTTTAGGCAAAGGGCTGCTGCCCTACATATGAATAAGAAGAGCCCCACGCGTGCGGAGGGTGGGATCCTTTAAACAAACTTTTTTTTGACAAAAAGTGTTTTGGGTCGACCCCCCGATTCATTTAACTTTTTTTACCCGAACCCGTCCATTTTGCAACATCTATAAGTGCAGCTTTTTTACATCATCTAAATGCACAAAGTATCATAGAACTAACCTCAACCTTTGTACATGCTAGGTCACGAATCGTTGATTATAGTATTTTTAATGTTTGCATCATAAATCATTTTTATTCAAATATTTGATTTTTCGGTGTAATAATATTTGAACAAGTGATATGCATTGGCTAAAACTCTTCTTTCCATTTAGTGATATACAACATGTGAACCAATTGTAATTAATTGGCCATCTAGCAATAGAATATATCCATTGATTAGTCATCCCATATGCCTTTTGCTAATCTGTTTTGTATCTTTCGTAAAGTTCCTAGCAACAAGAGTTGTTGACCAGCAATAACATCCTAGCAACTTGGTAACTTGAGTTGAGAACCTTCTCCCGATAACATCATAGCCAACGTGAGTCATGCACAATATGGTATCTTTTTCTGCTATTGCACTCTCCAAAGTTGAAAATCATTTCGAGGGTAATTGACTAAATTAAGGGCTAATTAAAGGCCTTGTGAATGAGGTCATGTAAAAAAGAACCGGACCAGTTAATGCCAGTTATAGTACCAAGCTTTGTTGAGACCAGTGGTGATCGATTGTTACTAGTCTAGTACAAACCCATGTCATCAATGCCTAGTTCTTCAATGCATCTCATGATCAAACCGGTGGTCACTTGTACTACGTGCAAACATTGAATCTATACTCTACATACGTATGCATTTTAACCATTTTCGTAGTGACTGTTAAATAAAAATATTAACATAACGTACAAATTTCATTATTAACCACTTGAAGAAGCTGAAACAGACAAACCTCAATACAAATATTAGCGTAAAATCTCTTTGAGGTTTAAACACGATAATCATGCCAAAACACCAACTCAAGAGCAGACGATTCATAAATTGACAGAGTAACATGTTTCGTCAAGCGATCCAAAACAGGTAGCTTCCAATATTTAGAATCATTGCACTAAGCCATTTCATAACATACGTTACATGCATATTTATTTAGATGTAGTGATAATAGTGATGATCAAGGATTTCTTTTAGGGGAAATAACTAGAATTGGTTGAAATGAAACATAACATAAATTGAGAGCCACAAGAGCACAGAGACAGAATCATGAAGTGATATTCTTTTCTAGGGGAATTGCATATATATCTCTCCAAATGCTTAAAATTGCATATATATTCAACTCAAACTTATAATTGCATATATATCCTCATAAAAGCTCAAATTTTGCATATATATCCAACTTAAACTTATTATTGCATATATATCCTTTCTAAACATTAAATATTGTTATATATACAAATAATTATTTAATATAAATTTACATCTCTAAAATACATGATAATTATAATTATAAAAAAATATTTTTTAAATTAGTTTTTTTTTACTTGGTGGTAGTAATACACACTTTCATTGTAAAAATACTTTATTTATCTATACATATATAACAATCACGATCTATATTGATGAGTTTATTTCATTCATTCATATTATATATGATACAAGGTGATTTTTTTTTGTGATGTTAAATATCATCTTGATGTATTATTTTTTGTCATCTAATTCATTTTGAACATCAAGACATCATACCTTTGAAACAAATGTTACTTTTATTATTAATAAAATTAAAAATCTAATAAGTTAGAGTTCATAATTATTTTAAATAATTAGTTTGATATATAAGACATATTAAAGATTTATAAAGGATATATATGTGCAACTAGTAACATTTGTTAAGGATATATATGCAATTAGTAGTTTAATTTGGATATATATGATTTTTGACTTTTGAAATGATATATATGTAACTATAAATTTATGTTGGATATATATATAATTTTGAGCTTTTACAGGGATATATATGCAATTCTTCCTTTTTTGTAATCCGCAGTTGATGAGAGTAGACCATTGGCTAAAAGCCTTCTTTCCATTTAATCAAATACTAGAACATGTGAACAAGTTTTATGTATATATCAATTGTTATCAAATTGGCCTACTAGCAATGGAATATATTCATTTATTGGTCATTGCATGTGTCATTTTCTAATCGGTTTTGTATCTTTCGTAAAGTTCCTAGTAGCATGAAGCGAGTGTGGGGTGATCAAGAAAAGAGCCAACTTGAGTTGTGAAGTTCCAACATATTACCTCCCCCGTAATAGTATTTTACATTTAATGACCATTTCGCTCATGTCTGAACTTAACCAAATGCTATCACCCCGCTACACAACACAAAACGACGCACGGAATAAAAATGAACCAATATAGAATCCGACCCACAACCTACTCTCTACCTGACAATTTCACCCATATGGCACACCCGAGAGATCACATAGAGCTCTATCTAATGGCATACATGAGAAGCTTCTATACACTTTATCAATAAAGAGCGCCACAACGTGAAATCATTCGTGTTAGCAAGACACGAGAGAGCCATCTATACAATTGCCAACAGTACTCCATCTTTCGTGTTATTCAACCCACTTAAGATAATATATCGCGATAGACTATTCCTCTGATATTCATTCACAACCTCTCTACACACAGCCCCCATCATCTACACCACATCAACCATTTCTTATGATGGGCCCCCCCACCCAATTGTTCAACAATCATACTATCTGCTACAAGTTGTTACGCCTTTTCGAGCAGTTCATCAACAACAATATCAAGCACCTATTTTGCAACAATCCTATTAAGCACCTGCTATTCAGCAATCATCTTCCACAGAGTTAGATTCAGGACTTGTGATTCCATCTTTTAACCCTTCTGATGAACCAATTGCCAATTTAAACAAGCTAATGGCATTTGTAACCACAACATTTGGTCCTCGTTTCCTACAGACAAACAATCAGCTGAGAACCTCGTCTAATCCTATGAATCAAGCAACCATTTAAGATGGAAGATTCACCGTGTAGACTATTCAGGGAAGATAGACACATGGGTATGCTAACAACAGGGCAAGGAACACTATAATCCGGGTGTTAACAGACAAGGGGCTATAGGTCAAGCAAGGGTGGTTAAGTGTTAAAATTGTTAAGAGGAAGGTCATTTTGCTAGACAGTGAACTAAACTAAATAGCCCAAGAATTCAGCATGGTTTAAACAGAAAATGTTGCTGACTGAAGCTTTGGAATCAGGAGCTTATTTGGATCCAGAACAATTGGCCTTCTTAACAAATAATAGGGATACAGTCCTTCCAGCTTAAGCATCTCATTAAATCCCAACTCCAACAGCCTTTCAGACAGATGATCTTGATGCTTTTGATTCTGATTGTGATGATGTTCCCTTGGC
The DNA here is from genome assembly GCA_026074375.1 of Tanacetum coccineum. Taxonomy (NCBI): domain Eukaryota; kingdom Viridiplantae; phylum Streptophyta; class Magnoliopsida; order Asterales; family Asteraceae; genus Tanacetum; species Tanacetum coccineum. Next base: position 50,734 of record BQNB010000456.1, on the reverse strand, counting down.
CAAGGCAGTTCTCATGGCCAATCTTTCTTCCTATGACTCAAATGTTCTTTCAGAGGTACCATCTCATGACACAAACATACAAAATGATATGAGTTATCAAAGTATGTAAGAGACCCAGTGTTCTGAATAACCATCTTTTGATAATGACACAGAAGTTGACATAACAAGTGATAATAATATCATTTCTTATGAATAATATTTACAAGAAACTAAAACTCTGGTTGTTCAAAGCACTAGTTCTTTTGCACAACAAGATGCACTATTAATGTCTGTCATTGAAGAAATGTCTAGTCAAGTTGCTAAATGTAATAAGGTGCAGTAGGAAAATATAGTTGTTAATGAAACCCTAACTGTCGAGCTTGAAAGATATAAAGAACAAGTAAAACTTTTTGAACAAAGCCAAAAGTTTGATTTGAATGATAGAGAAAAGTATATTAATGGTCAATTAATATAGGTTATTGTTGACAGAAATGCAAAGGTTGCGGATTTTGAAAAACAGATACACTCATTAAAACTATAACTCAAAGCAACAGTTGAATGTCATAAGACTTTATCAACAACTTTGAATGTTTGAAAAAGGAGTCTAAGAAAAAGGAAGATATATATCTTGATGAAGTTATTAATTTACAAAATAAAAATAAAGCATTAGACAATGTGGTTAACAAAATGGGTAAGTCCACGCAAACAACGCATATGTTAACAAAACCTCAAGCATTTTTTAATGAAACTCACAAAACTGCACTTGGTTATCAAAATCCTTTTTATCTCTCTCAAGCTCTACGGAAAGTGCATGCTTTGTATGATGGAAATACTATTGTTAAGAGACGTGTTGCTTTGTCTGTAACTGATAGTGAGGAAACCTTAGAATTGGCTAAAAAGAGTAGGTTAAAAATGCTAGCTAAACAAAATGATCAAAGCTTAAAAGAAAAGAAAGTTAATATTGCCCCCGTTGATTATTGGCTTTAAATAAACTATCTAAGCATTTTGTTACGCATTTTGTACCTCAAAAACAACGGTCTGCAAAACAGGCATATTGGTTACCTATTTCAACACCCGTTTCTAAAAAACCACCTGTTCCATCTGAACCAGTTTTTAAGAAAGAAAATCCTCGTGAACTTCCATCAATCAGTTTGGTAAAAGACAGTTTTCAAAAAATGAAAGAGCATGTTAATTAGTTTGATGAAACTATAACTTTTCATACCAAAATAACTAGCGAAAGAATAGGATCTTGGGTGGTTGAACATATGAAAGGGGCTTTTGAAAAGGATGTCAAACCTTTTGCTCAAACTTTGAAAGAATATTTTTCATACGTTTGAACACGGTCTTAACAAAGAACTTAAAGAAATGAAAGCCGTCTTTACTCAAATGGAAACCAAGGTTGCTAAATTTTCTGTAGATAAGAAGTATTTTAAGATTGAGAAAAAGGAATTAAGCCTTGATAATGATCGGCTTTTAGAGCATATTATGTGACAAGAAGTGTTAAATATTGTAATGCATGCTAATGATCATTCTGATAATGTGTTACCTGCGAATAATAATTCTCCTGCACATGTTAAATCTGCATTAGAACTTGTGAAACATGAAAATGATCGGTTTATGGAGCCTCTTATATCTCAAGATCTTGTGCATACTTTGTTAATTCTTTAGCTGCCATTAATGATTATAAATCCATGCAACAGAGTTTTGTGGATGAATAAAATGAGAATCTAGTGCTTAAATATGAGCTTGCTAAAAAGAATGATATGATTGAAAAGGTAGTTTACAACGAACTTTCAAAACGATGTTTCCGACTTAAAAATCAGTGTATTTCTCTTGAAATTAAATTGCAACAAAGCAAAGAAAGTTTTCAAAATAACAGACCATCTCATAATCACAATGCTCCATGATTTAAGGAATTTTTAATAATAAATGAGTTGCAAGCTCAGTTGAAAGCAAAGAATGTCTCAATAGAGAAGTTGAAGGAACACACTGCGAATATTAAAGGAAAAAATATGGTTAAAAGTGTTCAAAATGTGCAAAATTCGAATGTGGTTACTTTAAAAGTGTATAAATTAGATTTGCAACCTCTTTCCCCCTCGTAAAGTACAATAGGGATGCCCATGTAAACTATCTTAAACATACACAAGAAAATGCTGATACACTTCGTGAAATCATTGAACACACTAGAGAGCTAAGGCCTTTAGATAGTAACCTAGACTCTGCATGTAAGTTTGTTACACGCATTCATGAATTGTTTGTTTATGTTAATGAGATATGCCCTAGTATGAAACCTGTAAGTAATAAGTTAGTTGTTGTTACACCAATCAACAGGACTAGGAAAGTTAGGTTTTGATGACATAAAATAACATCACTTTATAGCATAATATAACCTATGTAAATTACCCATTTTGTATAATTATTGCAAGAATTGGTACTTAATCGTTTATATTTGGGAATTGCAGTAATTATGAAGTACTTTGTGAAGATTAGCTAAAAGGCACGAATTTTGGAGCTAAAACGAAGAAATATGAAGAATATTGTTCTGACATCCAATACGCCGTATCCATCAAGGAATATACGGCGTATCTGTGCCCGCACTTCACAAGAAACCACAAAGAATAAAGTACAATACGCCGTATCCAGAAGACTTCTATACGTTGTATCCAAGATATAGTAATGAAATATTTTGGAAGATATTGAACATGGTCCCTAGTCCAAGAAACTCTCGATACGTCGTATTGACCCCAACCAATACGCCGTATCGAACAAATTCCAGACACTATAAATAGAAGACCTAAAAACGAGTTTTAGTTGTGCTTGATCATATTTTCAATACCCTAACCACAAGAGTCGATTTTTAGAAGACAAGAAGAGCAGAAGAGGTCAAGCAAAGCTATTAATTCCATAGGAAACACCTTGTAATCTCCTATACTTCAGTAATCGTTTGATTTTTGGTATCATTCGTTTAACTCGGTTAGTTTACCTTGGTTGAATTTTTACTCTTGTATTGCTTACAATGATTAAGGGATAATACCCTTGGGTATTAGCCATGATTATGAAGATTTAAATGTTTGGTTTGTTTATATCGATTGCTTAATTTATCGTTGATTGCTTGTTTATATTTATCAATTATTCTTGTTTACGTGCTTTTGTATGCGACCTATCAATCAACTAGATCTAGTGATACCGACCAAGTTAGGTAGATGCCGGGATGGCTCTCCATATAGTGATTTATATATCTAGAACAATAGGATCACAATTAATGCCCTATCTTTACCATTGGTTTATGTGAACAAGTTGGACTAACAAGTGACCTAAGATCAACAAATAACGTACTGATTCTTTTGGTAAAGACTTAGACAATGAAGTACTAGAATATAAATTGTCATTAAGCAGTAAGTGGGTAAAGTCTTCATGAGCTAAGGTTTAATAAGATCACCATTATTAATCTCCTAAGATATATTATAATCAGCAAATAGGATGCTTTATGCGGATGCGTTTAATTGTGAAAGAATTCTACGTGTTTAGGTTTTAGGAAGAAGCATCGCCTAAATCTTGGAATGATATGCCACCTCGAGATAAGCACTCATTGCACTAAATAAACAAATGAACGTTTTAATTGGATTAATCATGGTTAATACAATTTTCTTATATTTGGCCAGGCCACTTTTCTATCTTTTGTCTATCTCCTTGCGTATGTTATTGTGTTTTAAATTGATCTAAGTTACCACAAAATATGTGACAGTCTCTCAAACTGAAAACCCCCCCTTATCCGTTAGAATTAGGATTAACATAGGTTTAGCATAGGTTTAACTTAGGTTAGAATTAGCATAGTTTAAATTAACTTAGTCTAGTTAACCAAAATATTGATAAAACTATAGATTAACGTTCTCGCTCTTAGTTATCGACACCATACTTACCAACGAGACTACATTTGATCGGGTACACTACCCATTAAAGTGTTGTTTTAGGTAAAGTCGGCAAAATATAAATGTAAAACTTGAATAACTTTAAAATAAACCCTCAATACAACATAATCAAGTTTTTAGCGCTGTTGTCGGGGTGTGAAATTTTTTTAATCTTTATTTTTATTTAATATTTTGGTTTTTAACAATAGATTACCTTAACCCCAAGAATTAGTGTAATTTAGATTAGTGTAAAATTTTATACAATTATGTATATTTTCTTTTTATTGTTTGCTTGTTTATTTTATTTATTTTGTTTGTTTTATTGTTTTCAATACACTGTTCTGGTCGATAGCCTGATATGACGTATTCAAATTTATTGAATACGGCATATCTAACTTTCTTAACCAATACAGCGTATTCATTCAACAGACTGATACGGCGTATTCAAATTCATTGAATACGGTGTATTCAAATTCATTGAATACGACGTATTGATCAACTGATATAACAACAGAATAATATTCTTCGTATTTGATTTCCGTGCTTGATTTTCTATGTTTTCTTTCTCCAAAGCCTATCCTACTGATTGTTTATCCTCTATTTCAGGTAGTGCATGACAAGGAGTTAAACAAAGGAACTATTTACACCTTTCAAGAATCCGAAATGAGAATTTCACTCATCTAGGAAACTTTTCAAGACACTAAGTCTTGACGAATCAAGATCGCATGTGTTCGATCTATTTTTTGATCTAGTAGAAATTTCTGAGGAAGAAGTTGCAGAAATAATGGCGGAAACCATGGAAGAATGCATGAGCAAAACCCGAGCTGACTATGGATCGGGTGTCACTAGGCCTAAAGTCGATGACAAAGATCACTTTGAACTAAAAGTCCAATTTCTCAAAGAACTACGTGACAACACTTTCAGCGGTTCGGATCATGAAGATGCGAACGAGCATATTGAAAAAGTTCTTGAGGTTGTCTATTTATTCCATGTTCCTATTATAACTGAAGATCAAATAATGTTTTGAGTATTCCCTATATCCTTAACTAGAGCAGCGAGTCGTTGGCTAAGGAACAAACCATCTGGTTCAATTAAAACTTGGGAAGATCTTAAGGAAAAATTTCAGAGCAAATATTGTCCACCTGCTCGAACTGCTAAGAAAATGGAGGAGATCAATAACTTTCAGTAGGATCCTGATGAAACTCTTTACCAAGCATGGGAGAGATTCAAAGAACTACTAATGAAATGCCCTCAGCACTACTTGACGAAGATGCAGGAGGTTATCTTGTTTAATAATGGATTAGAAGTTCCCACTAGACAAATTCTTGATTCCAAGGGAGGCATACCAACTAAGATAGCTGCCGATGCAAACATAGCCATCTAAGAGATGGAAAAATATTCTCAAAAATGGCACAACGGAACATCTACGACAAGAAGTACTAAGACTTTTGATGGATTGGCTGCCATCTAAGTACAACTTAATATTCTTGGAAGAGAAATCAAGAAGGTTAATGAAAAGGTATATGCCGCTCAGGTAGGATGTGAGCTATGTAAGAGACCCCACTACACCAAAGACTGTCCACTTAAAGTAGAAGGTAAAACCCTCGAAGAAGCTTATTATACTCAATTTGGTGTACCTTTCCAACAAGGAGGGCAATATAGAGCAGAAGATCTGGGATTTTACCAAATGAATAATGCAAATCATTCGTATCAAGAACGAAGGCAATCAATGGAAGAATCACTGAGCAAGTTTATAAATGAATCAGCAAATAGACATGAGGAAAACTCCAACTTGATCAAAGAAATTCGAGCTTCCACGGACGCTGTTATCGCAAACCAAGAAGCCTCGATTAAACCTTTAGAGATTCAAATCGGGAAAATGAGCAAGGTACTACAAGAAAGAGGATTTGGATACCTAGCTCTACTGAAACAAACCTGCGGGATCATGTCAAGTCAATCTCGACTAATGTTGAAACTGAAATGACACCAATACGCCGTATTGGATCCTCCCAATATGTCGTATCAGTCCAACAGAACAGTGAGTTGATTCTCGAGTCAAGACAAGCAACGATTTCATTTCCAAGTCATTTGAATGATTATTACTGTGATCAAAAGGGATTGTATGGACCACAATACTTGGACGCTTATTCATGTGGAGCTACAGTTCACAATGATTCCCTTCCTTGAAAGGAGAAAGACCCAGGAAGTTTCACTTTACCCTACTATATTAATAATATCTGTTTTGAAAATTCCCTTTCTAACTTAGGAGCTAGCATAAGTGTAATGCCTCTCTCGACCTACCTGAATCTAGGTTTAGGCAAATTAGCTCATACTAAGTTAATTGTTGAATTAGCAGATAGATTAGTGAAACATCCCAAAGGAATTGCTAAAAATGTACTAGTAGGAATTGGTAAGTTTATTTTCCCCGTAGACATCATAATCTTAGATATGCCCGAGGATGTCAAAGTGCCCTTGATCCTCAGAAGATCATTTTTGTCTACCGCTCACGCTAAGATCGATGAGTTTAAAAGAAAGATTACTTTGAGGGTAGGGGATAAGAAGATTATTTTTAAGTATGTGAAACCTTCTAGTAGTCTGATTAAGTGCGTCTACATGTTAAGTTTGAGAGAACGTATGGAACTTGATTTAGAGGCAATGTTAATGGGAGAGACTTTGATATTAAATAGATCGTTAGACCCTTTATATGGATATTATATCAAATTGAACGATCTAAATGTGTGATGTGCAGTTTTATATACACAATAAAATATACTATAAAATAATATTCCACAAGAACAATTAAGAAAATTACCAAGTTACCCTGGGTAAAATTCACTCTCAAAAATATATATAATATAATATATAATACGTATATTAAACCGGGTAAATATGATCACCCGGGTCGTTTCCCCAATGACTAGTGAAATTGAAACCTCGCTTAAGCTTGGATTCTGATTTGAATGAAGCAAAGATATTTTTGATAATCTATATCTACTAAATAAAAAACAACAGTTAAAATTTGAACAATTAAAGGCAATTAAACAATTAAACAAATTCGAGAAACAAATAAAACACGACGATTAAGCAACTAGACTAAAATTAAACCCTAAGAGTGCAAATTAATTTTCTACACCTAAATTAGAATAAAAGAAAATTTTAAGAAAAATAAAAATATTTTTTTTGATTATTTTTGAATTTGTTTTTTTTTATTAATTAAAAACTATTTAATTCTAATTAAATCCTAAAAATAAAAAAAATAGAAAATAATTGAAATTATATTTTTTCCTAAGTAAAATAAGTAAAAAGAAAATTTTAGAAAAAAAAATTACTATTTTTGGCTTTTTAGATTAAAAGATATGATTTTTCTAAAATTTAAACTAATTAAAAACTATAAAAATAATAAAACTATTAAAAATAAAGTCCTAAATATTTTATAAAAATTACACTAAATAAAGAAAATGTGCAGAAATTTTCTAAAAATAAAAGCCCTAATTTTTATCTTTTTATAAAAGTTTAATTAAACTAATTAAAACCTAACCCTAATTATTAATTAAAACTAAATAAAACTAATTAA
>BQNB010000456.1:21808-43030 GCA_026074375.1 Tanacetum coccineum | reverse complement strand
ATACTACACCTACACCATCATCAAGTTCATTCAACACCAAGTTATCTACCACAAATTGAATTCTATTATTATTCAAAGCCAAACCTGCTCGTTTCAAACGTTATAAGAGTTTCTTTCATGAGTTACAGGGACGTTATGGATATTTGTTTGAACATCTGATAACAAAGTTCTTGTCAAGGAAGTCATTTGATACTCTTGCTGATCATCTCCAGGAAGTAATGGTTGAATCTCTACCCACGATTGTAGATAAGTATGTCAAGGAGCAAGTAGAGAAGCAAGTTCCTGAGCAGGTTAAAGTTCAAGTTACAGTATATGTTGCAAAAGGGCTGCTTTTGGAAAGGCAATAGAATAAAGAAGAGACTGATAAGATGATTGCTAAAGCCATGTTACAGGAGCGTGGGAGATTACAGGCTGAAATTTCATCACAGATACAACAAGCAATCAATAATAACATTCCTTCTCTGGTTGATGCGTTCGTAAGAAATTATATGTCTTGACATATTCTTCATGTTCATCCAGCTCAATCACCAATAACATATGTTCCTGAACAACAATATCAATTGTATATATCAATGAAAAACAATCCTCAATTGCAGCAACAAGACATAGCAATATGGCTGGCACTTAAGATGAAATTTGAGACACTTCAGGTACCTCAAACTACTTGTAGAATTTCTGCCATTCGCCCAAGAAATCAGGACGACCCTCATGATGATGCTCCTCCTGAGGGGGAGAATAGTGCAAAGCGGCAAAAGACATCTGAGTACGAAGCACGTGTGACTGGAGAGTTGTCTGGACAGGTTAATGAAAGTGAAAAAAATCCATCATCTTCAGGTAATCAAGAGCAAGTTGATGATTATGATTTTTGGACTGAGTCGTATGCTTCAGATGATGATGAAATACCAACGAAGCAAGTATTACAAGACATTATGGAAGAAGTGTCACTAACTATTAATGAGGCAGAGCTAAAGAAAATGGTTGATGAGATGTTGAGACAAAGATGTACTTCAGGAGATGAGCATCAATATCATATTGATCAGATATAGAATTTCTTAAAAAGTGACATTGTTTGGGAAAGCAGAAAGGAATTCTTGCATCTCCACATCCACGAAAGACCACACCTCTAGTTCAAAGCTATCAGAGAGATCCTGAAGCTCCAGTATTGTCTATGATAAATCAAGATCTTTTGTATTTGAAGAAAGGAAATTCAGGGCCTGAGAAGATAGTGTTGTCACTTCACAAGTTTCCTGTAATTATTTTCAGTGATGTTGATATCGAAGAACGAAATTCCAAATGGGTTAATAAGTGTGTAAAGAAATTTTATCCTTATGCTCGGTATGGTGTTGAACATTGGAAGAATCCTCATGCAAAGATCTTCTACATAAAAAGGCAGAAAGAGCCTGGAAAACCAAAGGAAGTTGTTTATTCGAATTCAAAAATCATTCAAGTCATCATGACATACTGGAATTGGTCATGAACACAATGTTTATCCACTGAGATTGTTGCAAGAAGAGCTAATTAGTGCATTGTGTCGATTACTGAGCCTGTTACAAATAAAACTCAATAAGAATGATATTGAGATTGTATTTGCTGATGTATGAACTAGGCAAGGTCCCCGACTATGCAGAAACATGGTTGCTAATGTCTTTATCAGTAATTCAACAGAATTTAAGTTGAATATGGGAAAAGGGGTTGATGATTTTCAACATTAAATTGAAAAGTTATCAACTAAAGTTAACCTCACTGTGATATCAGCACCAACAATATCTTTCCCAGGAGTTGAAAAGCACAAAATGTTCTCCATCATCCTATTGATAACCCGGTGCATGAATCAATTACAAGAATAGCAAGAAATGAGAAAAGGGTGAAGAACATTTAAGAGATTCATAATATTTGTGAATGCAACGCTGAACAGAGAATTAAAAGGATCAAAGAGTTTACAATAATGATGTTAATATGGATAAGTAACAAAGCGAACTCACCGATGATGAAGTTGAGTATCTGAAATTGTTTGAAGAAGAGATTGAAGTAAGATTGAAGTATCGTAATCAAATGAGAAGATGGGAGATGTATGTGAATGGAAGACCACTTGGACCTCGAAGAGAACGCCCAGAATAATCAACCCTTAGAAAGAGATTGTTAGGTTCATAAAAAGTGTCGATTATGTGGTTTAGTTATATTTAGTTAATAGTCTTTATTTTGTTTAGAATAAAGTTACTTGCAATAAGGTATATTATGCTAAAAGAAAGAAATAGCATAATTACCAAAGATTAGGAATTAGAAGTAAGAAATAAAGGAAGGGAAGGCTTTTTCCTTCTCCTATAAATACCCCTCTAATCATCATTAGAGGGTGATGCCTTGTAATAAACATTTTCCCTTTACCTCCATTTTATAACATTTGAATTTTGGAATACTTTCCCTCCTTTACTATTCTCTACAAGCTTCCATGGTTGATTATGTATGATTCAAGATAAACAAGACCTATCAAAGAAAAACACTCATACTCTCTTAAAAATAAGCCAAAACCCACAACTAACATTTATAAGCTAGGGTTTCATATTCTTTGATTTTCTAAAGCATTCCAAGTATTCTAGTGTTCATTCTAAGATCATCTAAGGTTACTCAAGGTTATTACAAGCTTGGATTTGGGTTTAACAAGGATTAATCAAGAAAACATATTTAGGGTTTTCTTGATTAGGATTTTGGATTTGGAAGCTTAGCTAGGGTTTTTATCTTGTGTTCATCATTCCACATCTCTTCTATAAGGTTTAATTTAAGTATTTCATTTCCATTCTTTCATTATCTTATGTGTACATACTTGTTAAATATTTTAAACACCACCTAAGTTCATTTAATGATTTATGGAATATTAAAAAGACATATGTAATTTGAATTTTACATTATTGTTGGTGAAATGATACTTAAAATGGAAGTAAACATTCTATATAATGTAAATTAAATTATTATGAGGTTAGTTTTGTAAATTAGTTGTATTGAAAGTTTTATTTCACAAATTTATGTATTAAGAAATATCATGAGGACATGGATTTCATTTGGACGAGTATTGAGGGACATTTATAAACTTAAATATTATGTAGAAATATGTATAGCACTTGGTGAATAATGGAGCGAAAGTTTTAATAAAAAAGGAATATAAAACTTGTATTATATAAATCACAAAAGCACTAACTATTTTTATAACTTTACTGTTTAAATTTGAATTTATAAACTTATACATATTTGATATTTTATATAAAAAAGTAACATATTAACAAAAGATCGAAGGCATGTCAAGAACTTGAAAACAGATTTAATAAACCGAAGAAGATATGAAATTTTGTCAAGTTTACATTAATTAAACCGTATAAAGTGATTTAAAAAAGTTATTTTATCAAAAAGCCTACTGTTACATACACATCTGATAGTATAAAAAATAAAAGTTTATAAATTATAGTACTTTCAAAAGGAAAACCAAGGTATGTAATAAACTTGAAAAAATGGATTTAAAAAATAAAGATTATATGTTATTTACAAATTCAAGTTAAAAGTATTTTTTTTAAAAGAAAATTTAAAAAAATAGTAACTGATCACTACTAGTAAACTGTTTAAAAAAATTTTTCATAAATAGAGCTTGTTATTTACCGAGACGTGGACATAGGAATCACTAAAAAACCGAAATTAAAACACAGAATAATTTAAAATATGATTCAATAATTAAAAGTTATATAAAAATTATTTTTATAAACTTCACTTACAGTTACTGTACATAAAAACATTACCAAACCAAATAAAATAGATACAAAATTTGATTAAGACTTTTCCCAATACGGATCCATACATATAAAGAACAAGCAAAACAGATTAAATATGAGTAAGTTATGACTTTTGAAATGTTACGACGATTAATTATATAAAAGTTTTTTTGTATAATTTTATAAAACAATTAGAACTACTGTTCATCAGGGGCATAAATATTATAAATATAACCCCCAAAGGATTTGGTAGCTTCATTGCCTCTAAAATCATGATAGGCAAGTTTTTAAGCCCATCTTTAGTTTCAATCTTTAGAACTATTCCCTGGTGCTCAAGTTTCCTCTTCTCAAGTTCTTGCCCAAGCACAACAATATCATGAACATTTCGCACAAATGAAATCCCAGCAATGTCAGCATGTGTACCAACAAAGTCAAGGTCAATAATATCTTTTGAAGTCAATCCTTCATACATATCTTGCTACGGGGATGTAAATGGATTTCTCAGACCAAGATTATACCGCGTGGAACCAGCACGTAGTAATTGGAAACAACTAACTCTGTAATACAAGTCCCTCTATGATAACACCCTATATCTTTTCCATCAACAAAAGCAATAGTCCTCTGCCAGGTTTTGACAGATATCAAATAGAAACCCAGAGGATCAAGTGACCTAGGACACCACCATGTATTAATTAGTGAATAAATAGGTCCCCAAGATAAATTAGTTTCATCAATCAAAAGTAAAATTCCAAACACAAAATCAGTCTGAATTAAGAAAACCTTTAATGTAAATAAAACATAATTAAACATTGCTCTCAGGCTCGAAACAAAGTTTAGTGGCGAATAATAAAGCTTCAAATGTTTTCAACCGTCACTCGAAAACCGTAATCCACCTAATTCATCTCGTCCTAAGAAAACTGGACACTCGCCAACAATCGTACCCACCAGATTTTGATATTTTATATTTGCAAACGCTAAATCACTAAAAAAGTCACGAGTCTTCCACGACTCCTGCCACCTGATCTTCCTGAGCCACCTGTCCTCACACGAGGATTGCGAGCAAATTGCATCCTTAAGATGCCCGAGTCTCGGTCATGCTCATCAAACTTATAATCATGTAGAGCATCTTTAGCAGTAGCTGCCTCGGCTGGACTCTCAAAATCAACGAAACAGAGTACCAACGGATCCCCACTCGAATGTCTGGATTCCTTGGTCACAAGTCGGACTTCCTTGTAGCCCACAAAAGGACGAAATATATGAGCCACTTCTCTGCGCGAACAATTTGAAGGCAAACCCTCAACAAATAGTATATTGTTGGCATCAGGAGGCAAAGCAATTTTAGGCCTCCCACCTGCTAGCCCTGTATCCCGAGCTTTTGCAGCAGCTGCTGCTGCTACTGCAAGATCCATACCTGCCAGGCCCATACCCATAAGGCGAGGATCTTCTTGAAGACGGCCACCAAGTCTCGTGTTTATGGGTCTAGCAGACTCAATGCCACCAAATGGCGGAAGTTGCGCGACACGCAAGTAACGAACATAAGATGCCACAATGGTGTCAGAGTCTTTAACCACCAAGGTGGGTTATGGTTCCTCTCTTCAGTCGTCACGGGTAATAGCCAGAGCAAAGTCAACGTACCACCAGAAACATCGTAATCGGACTCTTCCGTTTTCCAATATATGAAAGCTTCTGCTGCTGGCTGTTGGGTGCTGGCTGATTGTTGTTTTCGTATTTTCCAGAATGAATCACACCATTCCTTTTCTTTATCTATAAAATAATATACTGAAGTACTTTATTTAAATCAAGTGAATCAACAAGAAGAAAAGGTTATTGTGTGTGATAATTATCAATTGTTGCTGCTGTGTGATTATTGACCACTATTTATAGTGGTAAAACCCTAATACCCTAAAACACACAAAACGGGCTTTGGGCCTATTTATTCACTACAAGTAAAGAGCTGATTCGTGTTGTTACCTCTGAGCAATCTCGTGTTTATCACTACACCCACCAACTTTCAATCTAACAAATGACTCTACATGAGGCACATCCACCACACATCCATACGAGGACCTCTTCTTGTTTCCCTTGATATACAATTTAGTCCCATTTTGAACGTAACAGGTCTTTGTATAGTTGGCCATGAATCCAACGCCAGTAAAAATAGGGAATTTCTTTGAAATCTTGAGAAACCGTTGTTTGCCTCTGGCATCACTGAATCTAACAGTATCACAAACAACTAGGTTTTTGAGAAATTCTTGACCGTCCACATATATGACCGCACTAGGAGATACATGAGCAGGTGGTAGACCTACTCCTTTTTGAGCAACCCAAACCTGAGCCGGGTTGATCACATTTCCATATGCGTTCCTCTTTGGAGATATTTTCATGACACATGGACCCGCTTTCATCCTACCGGTTCTTAGCTTTGGTCCAGCTAAGTCCATGAGAACCCGACATGGCTTTTCCAGCTTCTGAGAGTTTACTTTCACTCGTCTGATTATCTCACTCCAAACAGTTGGATCACCGGCCATGAGCACAGTTGATACGGATAATTGTGGTGCCTTTTCTAAGAACATCATGAATAAAAGTTTTATTAGCTGCGGCTTCTTCACCAACTGTGACCATGATATGACTACTTTTATCCTGAAGTGGACCAATGAGAAAGTCTCGATTTGATATTGTTGTCTTAATCATCACACTTCTGTTTGTATATTTGTTAAAACTTATCGTCAAGGCCTATAGCTTTAAACGTATCTCCATACCATCTACCTAAAGATTGGATTTTTAGGTTTTCCAACATCTGGATTCCCTACATAAAAAAGACTTGCAATGGACATATGGATTGATTGTTTCCATGTCAAAAGCTGACAAAAGAGAGATCCCTTTTTTTATACTGGTCAACACTCAAGACTTCTGAGAGCCAAATAGTGTATCAAGGTTGCATCACTCAATACAAGTCCGTATGCACAGACAAGACACAGGGCACATGTTTTGATGGAATATGCCAGACTATCACGCTGAGGCAATATAATTTGCTAACATATAAACAGAACCTGTACACAACAACTTTATTAGGGAAGCATTCCCACTTTTCCATGCTAAAGCATGGCATGTGGAACAGCGAAGAGAGAGAAATGAATAAGATGATTTAATTGGTGACAAGTCATTTTGTGAAAGTTTGTTTGTAAAAATTTTGTGGATGTTGTTGGAAGTTTTAATCCATTAATCTTTGTTAAAGAATAACAGCCTTGTTATTCTTGTGTCAAGTCGACACACCAAGGAAGTAAGAAGAAACAATGACAGTAGTATATTTGTATAGTATTTAGATTTACATTTGTACAGGGCTAATTAGTTTTATTTAAAGGGCTGCTAAACATAAAGTCTGTTGGCCTTAGGCCCAGACCCGAAACCCTTATTAGGTTAAATAGTACATACGATTGATAAGGAAAAGGCATGTCGTATGGTTTATCTGAACCATCACACCCCTTCATCAAAATCACACCGTTTCAATCACTATATATAGATAGAAGTCTGTAATCAAAATTAACCCTTTCGGTTTTAATAATATCAGATTCATTAAAGGGTTCAACCCCAATCTTCCTTGTTTCTTTTTATTGTATTCTTGAATGATATACATGATGCTTGTTTGATCATATCGATCCTGGAAATCCATCAAGAACCTGTGCAAATCGACTTGCAAGTTTTTTATCAATAATTTTAAATCTGTTGGTTAATAAACAACATATCACAATCTTACTTAACCTCATTTTTGCTAAGTGCGTGTTCAACGACGTCATTGACATTAATTGGAGCATTCATCTTCTTCTACAATTATTTTTTCATATCTTCTGGGATTGTAAAAATAGTTTTGTTATATATAGTAATATGTGCCCTATATATGAAATTTAATTAAATGTGATTGAGCGTTTAGAAATGAAATCATGTGACATTTGAGTGATCTTTTTTCTGTTTTCAAGTAAAATAATTTTCAAATTTGAAAACCAAAAACATTAATTAAATGAGACTGAACATATTATTAAACATATGACCGTCAATGATGGATCCTTCCTAATCATATGAATATAAGCCAACCTTATGATGGTGAAAAACAAAAAATTCATATTAAAACCACTAATTTAAACATAAACGTCAAAGGGACAATTTTGTCAAACCATGTTACTTAATTATTATGTTTTAAAAAAAATTGTTGTTGTCTCTTTATATATACTAGAAATGTATATAGTTTTTATATTTTGGAACAATATATGTCACATTTATTGTATTTATTATGATATTTGTTTCGACCTTTTTAAATGTTAAATTATGGCTTTTTGTTGAGGGTCTAAAATTCTTGTAGAATCAGATGGAACAAGTAATAGTGAAAAAAATTAAATTCCAGGTAAATGTAAAATTAAAGTTGATGGATTACACTTTATTTAGATCAGGGTTCTCATTTGGAGAGTATTAATCAAAATTAATTTACCATTTATTCTTAATTCTCGCTTTGTACGCATTTAAAACGCAAGTATTGGGTGTGTTCACTTTATTTAGTAGGCGGTGGTATTCAAAACGCAAGTATTGGGTGTGTTCACTTTATTTGGAGAGTAAAAGTCAAAAATAATTTACCCTGCAGATCGTAGTATTGATATTAAGAACTAATTAAAAAAAATTCTTAAATGATAATTATTGATTGTCAAAGTATCAAAATATACTTTCACAACTTAAGGGGTGATTGTTTAAAACTTATTAATGGCAACAGTTTTCATTATTAATATACACTTATCAAGTTTGTAAACAATGGTAAATGTTAATGACATAATTGTGAATAGAGAGAATTGCGGTTTTTTTATACTACCAGACATTAAATGATAATAAAGCATATAGGCTCGTTGTTATTAACTTAGTTAGTCTGTTTGTAAAGTTTGATGTTAAATAAATTGAAAGAGAAGAAGTTTGTGTCTGATGATGGGGCTAGCTGGTAAGCGGACTATTATTTACTTAGAAGGTCTATAGTTCGATTCTCGGTTGATCCTATCTCAGTTTTTTATAGGGATTTTGACTTTTTTTTTTTTTTTAAACTGTGAGACCCACTGAGGTGACATAACACCGTCGGAACACCAACAATATCTATTTGATGAAACATATCAAAACAGATAAATGGTACATAAATGCAACATGGACTCGTACATTATTGATAAAACCATTTCCTTTACATCCTACATAGTTAAGACTGGTGACTCGAGCCCCTCTTGGACTCTTGGTCGCCTACATTTCTAGAGATGGAGAAAGAGACAGAGTGACCACTTTTGCCAATGTTCAATTCAATATATTACAAGGAACCAACAAATGCGTGTCACCCTCGTGAGTCCTACTAAAAACCTCATGACTTTGAATTCAGTTGACCTAATCCAAAGTATTGACGTTGGCTACTTAATGAGCACCACAAAGATTATCTACTGCTTTAATTTTTTTTATTTTAATAAGTATCTTGTATGCTAAGGTCAATATAGTTAACCATAAACGTGAACTAAACGTACTACCGGCGAAGAAACCTGATTAAAGACTTCAAGGCATGTGCATTATCAACCGTATATTCATTAGCCACAATACAACATAATATAGGATCCCCATTTATATTCAAAAGATAAATTTACACAACAAATGATTGTTGGTGACAGCTCTGGGATATGCCTTTTAACCTAAGAGTATCCAAGCATTTTCTGTAATATATTGATGTATCATCACTACAAGAAAAAGTAGAACATACGACGATTGTTTCCCGGAAACCCCACTAAACGACAAAAATCCGTCCAACGTGGCACCAATTCTCATAGACTTTTGACCAAAAAAATCAACAAAAATCTTGGCGGTAAATTTTCCCGCTCACTTTTACGGGCGACATGTCGCCCGGGAAAGATTTTATTAAAAAAAGTTAATTTACGTGAATGGTTAAGAGTAGTGATTAGTGTTAATTAAAGTACGTTAGAGTATCCCGGGTGACATGTCGCCCGGGAAACTTTTAATGAAAATTTAACAAAAAAATTAGCGAACCTCTTGGCTCCAATTTTTCCCGCACATGTTTCCCGGGCGACATGTCGCCCGGGATTATTTATTTTGTTAAAAAATTTAATTCTGTTTTTAAATCATTATTATTTATGAAATATATTTTATAATTATATATTTTATAAATAATAATTTATAAAAATACTTATAAAATATATAATTATTATTTAAAATTTATAAATACTAAAAAAAAGATTTTGGTTTCTTGTGTGGTTTTAAAATATGCGTTTAACATATAACTATATAAAAACTATATAAAAAACACTTCGTTTTCTCGGTTCGTTGTGTGGTTTTTAATAATAACTATATAAAAAAAACTCCGTTTTCTCGGTTCGGTCAGGATATGCACTACCCTTCTATAGTTGAACATGATATACCGTATACTTTTTCAAGATGCACATTCGTCAAGTAACACAAAAACAAACATTCATTTAGTTAAATATTATACATACCACTTGTAGTAACACAAGCGACTTACAAACAGACACTTAAACATATTAGAACGATAATCATACGAGACTTACAAACCGACGCTTAAAGCATACGAATTACATTCCAAATGACAAACTACTCCAAATCAAGTTTTCCCATGTTATTGTAAACTTCGTGAAATAGTGCGGCTGAATTAACTGTGTGTTGTTCCGGATGCATATACATATCCACCGTTGCCTCGAGTACCGTTATCTTATCAAGCAAGTGCTTGCAGTTTGAGCACTCTGCATTTCTTGAAGTTCCCAGAGAATAGCTTGGAGGTGTTGAAGCTCCTGGAGAATAGCGTGGAGGTGTTGAAGATCCTGGAGAATAAATTGGAGTCGATGAAGATCCTGGAGAATAAATTAGAGTCGTTGAAGCTCTAGGAGAACCAACCAGTAGGCGGATTCGTTCCTCCGATAACATATCGACTCATCCGTTGGACATCTAATGTACAACGATAACATATCGACTCATCCGTTGGACATCTAATGTACAACGATAACATATCGACTCATCCGTTGGACATCTAATGTACAACGATAACATATTGACTCATCCGTTGGACATCTAATGTACAACGATACCATATTTACTCATCCGTTGAACATCTAATGTACAACGATACCATATTGACTCATCCGTTGAACATCTAAGCTTAACGTATCACATATAGACTCATCCGTTTGAACATCTAATGTTGAACGATAACATAATGACTCATACGTTGGACAACCTAATGTGTACAATGACATATCGACTCATCCGTTGACATCTAATGTACAACGAAAACTATCGACTCATCCGTTGGACATCTAATGTTACAACGAGTAACATCTCGACTCATCCGTTGAAATCTAATAGTACAACAATACTAAATCGACACAATCCGTTGAACATCAAATGTACAACGATACCATATTGACTCATCCGTTGGACATCGAATGTACAACGATAACATATTGACTCATCCGTTGGACATCTAATGTACAACGATAACATATCGAATCATCCGTTGGACATCTAATGTACAACAATAACATATCGACTCATCCGTTGGACATCTAATGTACAACGATACCATATTGACTCATCCGTTGAACATCTAATGTACAACGATACCATATTGACTCATCCGTTGAACATCAAATGTACAACGATACCATATTGACTCATCCGTTGGACATCAAATGTACAACGATACCATATTGACTCATCCGATGGACATCTAATGTACAAGGACAACATATCGACTCATCCGTTGAACATCTAATGTGTAACGATAACATATCGACTCATCCATTGGACATCGAATGTACAACGATAACATATCAACTCATCCATTAGACATTTAATGTACAACGATACCATATTGACTCATCCGTTGAACATCTAATGTACAACGATACCATATTGACTCATCCGTTGAACATCGAATGTACAACGATACCATATTGACTCATCCGTTAGACATCGAATGTACAACGATAACATATCGACTCATCCGTTGGACATCTAATGTACAACGATAACATATCGACTCATCCGTTGGACATCTAATGTACAACGATACCATATTGACTCATCCGTTGAACATCGAATGTGTAACGATAACATATCGACTCATCCGTTGAACATCGAATGTGTAACGATAACATATCGACTCATCCGTTGGACATCGAATGTACAACGATAACATATCGACTCCACTCCATTAGACATCTAATTACAACGATACATATCGACTCATCCGTTGAACATCTAATAATACCATATTGACTCATCCGTTGAACATCTAATGTGTAACGATACCATATCGACTCATCCGTTGAACATCGAATGTGTAACGATAACATATCGACTCATCCGTTGAACATCTAATGTACAACGATACCATATTGACTCATCCGTTGAACATCAAATGTACAACGATACCATATTGACTCATCCGTTGGACATCGAATGTACAACGATAACATATCGACTCATCCGTTGGACATCTAATGTACAACGATAACATATGGACTCATCCGTTGAACATCTAATGTGTAACGATACCATATTGACTCATCCGTTGGACATCTAATGTACAACGATAACATATCGACTCATCCGTTGAACATCTAATGTACAACGATAACATATCGACTCATCCGTTGGACATCAAATGTACAACGATAACATATCGACTCATCCGTTGGACATCTAATGTACAACGATACCATATTGACTCATCCGTTGAACATCTAATGTACAACGATATCATATTGACTCATCCGTTGAACATCGAATGTACAACAATACCATATCGACTCATCCGTTGAACATCTAATGTGTAGCGATAACATATCGACTCATCCGTTAGACATCTAATGTGTAACGATAACATATCGACTCATCCATTGAACATCGAATGTACAACAATACCATATTGACTCATCCGTTGGACATCGAATAACGATAACATATCGAGTCATCCGTTGGACATCTAATGTACAACGATAACATATTGACTCATCTGTTGGACATCTAATGTACAACGATACCATATTGACTCATCCGTTGAACATCTAATGTACAACGATACCATATCGACTCATCCGTTGAACATTAAATGTACAACGATACCATATTGACTCATCCGTTGGACATCGATTGTACAACAATAACTTATTGACTCATCCGTTGGACATCTAATGTACAACGATAATATATCGAATCATCCGTTGGACATCTAATGTACAACGATACCATATCGACTCAACCGTTGGACATCTAATGTACAATTCCTGAATACATATCGTCACATCCGTTTGCGTCAGCCTAATGTACAAAGATAGCTTATTGACTCATCCGTTGAACATCTAATTGTACAACATACCCATATTGACTCATCCGTTTGAACATAAAATGTAAACGATTACCATATTGACTATTATTGGACATCAAGTAAACGATACCATATTGGCCATCCGTTGGACATCGAATGTACAACGATAACATATCGACTCATCCGTTGAACAACTAATCTGTAACGATAACATATCAACTCGTTCATTAGATATCGAATGTACAACGATAACATATCGACTCATCCTTTGTACATCTAATGTACAATGATACCATATTGACACATCCGTTGAACATCTAATGTACAACGATACCATATTGGCTCATCTGTTGAACATCGAATGTACAACGATACCATATTGACTCATCCGTTGGACATCGAATAATGATAACTTATCGAGTCATCCGTTGGACATCTAATGTACAATGATAACATATCGACTCATCCGTTGAACATCTAATGTGTAACGATACCATATTGACTCATCCGTTAAACATCTAATGTGTAACGATAACATATCGACTCATCCGTTAAACATCTAATGTGTAACGATAACATATCGACTCATCCGTTGAAAATCTAATGTGTAACGATAACATATCGACTCATCCGTTGGACATCTAATGTGTAACGATAATATATCGACTCATCCGTTGGACATCTAATGTACAACGATAACATATCGACTCATCTATTGTACATCTAATGTACAACGATAACATATCGACTCATCCGTTGGACATCTAATGTACAACGATACCATATCGAGTCATCAGTTGAACATCTAATGTACAACGATACCATATTGACTCATCCGTTGGACATCAAATGTACAACGATAACATATTGACTCATCCGTTGGACATCTAATGTACAACGATACCATATCGAATCATCCGTTGGAATTATGATCAAGGATACAATTCGACTCAACCGTTGGACATCTAATGTATAACGATAACATATCGACTCATCCGTTGGACATCTAATGTACAACGATACCATATTGACTCATTCATTGAACATCTAATGTACAACGATACCATATTGACACATCCGTTGGACATCCAATGTACAACGATACCATATTGACTCATCCGTTGGACATCGAATGTACAACGATAACATATCGACTCATCCGTTGAACATCTTATGTGTAACGATAACATATCGACTCATCAATTGCACATTGAATGTACAACGATAACATATCAACTCATCCGTTGTACATCTAATGTACAATGATACCATATTGACTCATCCGTTGAACATATAATGTACAACGATACCATATTGGCTCATCTGTGGAACATCGAATGTACAACGATACCATATTGACTCATCCGTTGGACATCGAATAACGATAACTTATCGAGTCATCCGTTGGACATCTAATGTACAATGATAACATATCGACTCATCTGTTAAACATCTATTGTACAACGATACCATATCGACTCATCCGTTGGACATCGAATGTACAACGATTCCATATTGACTCATCCGTTGGACATCGATGGTACAATAATAACTTATTGACTCATCCGTTGGACATCTAATGTACAACGATAATATATCGACTCATCCGTTGGACATCTAATGTACAACGATAATTATCTGACTCTCTATTGTTACATTAATGTAAACGATAACATCTCGACTCATCGTGGAATCTAATGTAACAACGATACCATATCGAGTCATCAAGTTGAACATCTAATGTACACGATTACCATATGACTCATGTTGGAACATCAAATGTACAACGATAACATATTGACTCATCCGTTCTGATTCTCCTAATCATTTTTGGACATCTAATTGTACATGCGATTACCATATCGAATTATCCGTTGGACATCTAATGTACAGGATGACAATATTGACTAACCGTTGGATGATCTAATCGTAATAACGATAACATATCGACTCATCGTTGGACATCTAATGTACACGAATTACCATTTTTCTATTCATTTGATCATCTAATGTACAACGATACTATTGGACACATCGTTGACTCCAATGTACAACAGATACCATATTGGACTCATCGTTGGACATCGAATGAACAACGATAACATATCGACTCTTCGTTGAACAACTATTGTGTATATACGATAAATAATCGGACTATCAATTAGCACATTGAATGTACAACGATAACATATTGACTCATCCGTTGTACATCTAATGTACAACGATAACATATCGACTCATCCGTTGGACATCTAATGTGTAACGATAACATATCGACTCATCTGTTGGACATCTAATGTACCACGATAATATATCGACTCATCTGTTGGACATCTAATGTACAACGATAACATATCGACTCATCCGTTGGACATCTAATGTACAACGATAACAGATCGACTCATCTGTTAAACATCTAATGTACAACGATACCATATCGACTCATCCGTTGGACATCGAATGTACAACGATTCCATATTGACTCATCCGTTGGACATCGATGGTACAACAATAACTTATTGACTCATCCGTTGGACATCTAATGTACAACGATAATATATCGAATCATCCGTTGGACATCTAATGTACAACGATGCCATATCGACTCAACCGTTGGACATCTAATGTACAATGATAACATATCGACTCATCCGTTGGACATCTAATGTACAAAGATACCATACTGACTCATCCGTTGAACATCTAATGTACAACAATACCATATTAACTCATCCGTTGAACATCAAATGTACAACGATACCATATTGACTCATCCGTTGGACATACAATGTACAACGATACCATATTGACTCATCCGTTGGACATCGAATGTACAACGATAACATATCGACTCATCCGTTGAACAACTAATCTGTAACGATAACATATCAACTCGTTCATTAGATATCGAATGTACAACGATAACATATTGACTCATCCTTTGTACATCTAATGTACAATGATACCATATTGACACATCCGTTGAACATCTAATGTACAACGATACCATATTGGCTCATCTGTTGAACATCGAATGTACAACGATACCATATTGACTCATCCGTTGGACATCGAATAATGATAACTTATCGAGTCATCCGTTGGACATCTAATGTACAATGATAACATATCGACTCATCGTTGAACATCTAATGGTAACGATACAATATGGACTCATCGGTTAAACATCTAATGTTGTAACGATAACATATCGACTCATCGTTGAAATCATCTAATTGTGTAACGATAACTTATCTACTCATCCGTTGAAAATTAATGTGTAACGAAAAATAGCGACTATCGTTGGGACATCTAATATGTAACATACCATATCACTCATCCGTTGGAATCTAATGTGTAACGATAATATATGGAACTCATTGTTGGGACATTAATGTACAACTGATACCATCATCGAGTCATCCGTTGAACATCTAATGTTACAACGATTACCCATATCGACTCTCGTTGGACATCAAATTGTACAACGATAACATATAACAAACTGACTCCATCGTTGGACGTCTAATGTACAACGATCAATATATCGAATCATCGTTGGACATCATAAGATACAAGGATACAATATCGGATCAACCGTTGGGTATCTAATGTATAACGATAAACATATCGACTCATCGTTAAATTCTAATGTACAACGAAGACCATACTGACTCATTCATAGAACATTAAATGTACAACGATACATATTGATCATCATTGAAAATCAAATGTACAAACGAAACCATAGTGACACATCCGGTTGGACATTCCAATGTTACAACGATTACAATAAGATCATCGTTGGGACATCGAATGTACAACGATAAACCATATCGACTCATCGTTAAAATTTATGTTGTAACGATAACTATAACGATTCATCAATTAGGACATTGAATGTACAAACGATAAACTATAACTCATCATTATAATCTATGTACAATGATACCATATGGACTCATCCGTTTGAAATCTAATGTACAACGATACATATTGAACTTCTGACACTCATACGAAATGTGAGAGTCGTCTAGAGACTACGAATATTAGAATAGAGTACTCAAGTGAGTGTACGAGAGAGTTCTGAATGATCCTCCTAGTCACCATCTGATTCCGGAATCAGACATCGAGTAATAAGTGTGAAAATACAAACCTATGAGACTCAAGATTCAGTCTACTAGGACGTAGAATCTACCGCATGCTCGTCGACGTTCCAGACGCCATATGAAAGTGTTATAGACTATTCGATACTACAATACGCTCTACTTGCATGTCAATATGATTAACAACCTAGTAAATAACAAATTGTGACTCATCTTGAAAGAGACAAAGTCGCAATACGCCGACTAGTATGAGATAATCTATGGACGTAAACTAAGAACTTTAATCGTGACACTATGACATCGACCAAGCTGTGAGACCCTTACCGATGAAGACTACAGTCCAGAGTCAAGACGTCACCACACCACAAGTCATAATGTGACTTGTATGTGTGTCGTCATTCCCGTCTCTCGCAACGTCACACCAGTGGAAATGCACCTCACTCCCCTCTATCTAGCTCTATATACATGAGTAGATAACTTGGATATCCAATGACACGATTCGAGCCTAGTGCCCTCGCTCTCCTCTCCACAGCTGATCCATCTGTTGGACATCTAATGTACAACGATAACATATCAACTAATCCGTTGAACATCTAATGTACAACGATACCATATTAACTCATCCGTTGAACATCTAATATGTAACGATACCATATTGATTCATCCGTTGAACATCGAATGTGTAACGATAACATATCGACTCATCCGTTGAACATCTAATATGTAACGATAACATATCGATCCTCGTTTGACTTAATGTATATACGATAAAATATTGACTATCCGTTGGACATCCAAATGTAACAAACGATAAAATATCGATCATCGTTGGGAACCTAATGTACAAAAAAATAAAAAAAAAAACGATTTTAATCCATTATGGATCATCGTTGAACATCTAATATGTAACGATACCATATTGACTCATCCGTTAGACATCTAATGTACAACGATAACATATCGACTCATCCGTTGAACATCTAATGTGTAACGATAACATATTGACTCATCCGTTGGACATCGAATGTACAACGATAATATATCAACTCATCCGTTGGACAACTAATGTACAACGATACCATATTGACTCATCCGTTGAACATCTAATGTACTACGATACCATATTGACTCATCCGTTGAACATCAAATGTCATGTAACATCATTTGGGATATTTTGGACATCTAATGTACAACTGATAACATATCACTCATTTTTTGGACATTAATGTGTAACGCTAACCATATTGGACTCATGTTGAACATCTAGTGCTGTGCAACGATAACCATTGTGACTCAATCCGTATGAAACATAAATGTACAACGAAACCATATTGACTCATCTGTTGAACATCGAATGTACAACGATACCATATTGACTCATCCATTGAACATCAAATGTGTAACGATAACATATCAACTCATCCGTTAGACCTCGAATGTACAACGATAACATATCGACTCATCCGTTTGACATCTAATGTACAACGATACCATATTGACTCATCCGTTGAACATCTAATGTGTAACGATAACAAGGATGAAATATTTACCATAATGTAGTAGCTTACGATCAAAAACTGAGCAGTGTTTTTGTTTGTGCTCCAAAAACACTGACAATTGAGCCGATGAAAATTTTCGATGTTCGATCAGTGTTGTTGAGGCATGCGCGTATGAGATACACGCATACTTAAAAAAATTAATTATAAATATTAATTATATATTTTTTAAAAATAATTATAAATAATAATTATTTAATTGAAATAAATAATTATAAATAATAATTATATATTTTATAAAAATAATTATAAATAATAATTATTTATTTTATAAAAAAAATAATTATATATTTTCTAAAATAATAATTATTCATTTTATGAAAATAATTATAAATAATATTAATTATTAAAAGCTGCAAAAATAATTTTAATGATAATAATTATAAATGCAAAAGGGATGAGACCTAGTGTTTTATATAATACCCATGCATCCGGCCTAAGCTAGTCTCTTTTTTTATTCTTGTGTATGTGTCTTATATACAAATCAATCGCTCATATGAGGCTCTGATAGTCGAAGCTCGTCATCCCGGGGAAAGGGTCCTTTCCAGCGCAAACTCAAGTCATATCACAGTTTTAGGGTGCTATAATAATTATTCAGGTTATGAAAATAATTATAAATAATATTAATTATTAAAAGCTGTAAAAATAATTTTAATGAAAAACTTTAGCGGGCGACATGTCGCCCGGGAAAGGGTTTTGCAAAAAAATATACAGTTTTTTAATATATTTATAAGACTGTATATATTTTTTAAATAAAACGTATCACGGGCGACATGTCGCCCGGGAAAGGGTTTTGCAAAAAAAAAATACCGTTTCTAATATATTTATAAGACTGTATATTTTTTTAAAATAAAACCTATCCCGGGCGACATGTCGCCCGGGAAAGATTTTGGTAAAAATTATTCTTTTTAATATATTTATGAAACTTTATAAATTTTTAATAAAAACAATCCCGGGAAAGTTTTTTAATATTCGCTAAAAAGGCCCTCCAAAATTTTCGTTATGGCGCCATTTTGCGCTAAACGACAAAGTTGAGGGTTTCCCGGGAGACATGTCGCCCGGGATTTATCTGGCATCAAAACCAGATATGTGTTTACAGCCAGTTACACAAAACGTAAAATAAAAAAATAAAAAAACCACTTTTGGCGATTTTAACAGCACCACCACATAACCCACTGCCACCACCACCACTCCCCATCACCACCAGTCACCACTGAACCTACCATCACATAACCCACTGCCACTCACACTCATACACGAGCACACAAACCCCCCTCCTCCTCTAAACATAATTCTTTCCTTTACCCTCAAGATGATAATTCTAATAGGAAGTGGTGTTTAATTTTTGCAACGAATTGAAGTGATTGGTAGTGATAATCAAGTTTTAATTGCAAAATTTTTCAACGAATTGAACACACGAATTGATGTTTAATTATGTTAATTTTTTTTTGCAATTAAGACTGTAGCTGGTCTGAGTCCACAACCGAGCCGAGTCCACAATCGAGCCGACGACGAGCCTAAGGTATGTTATAATTTTTTTTCTCCTTTTGGTATCCTAGGGGACATGTCGCCGGGGAATGTTTATTGTTTAAATTTTCTTAGTTTATAGTTATTATTAGGTGAATTGCGTTGAAATTATGTATGTTTCGTGTTTATACGGATATAGTGGTTATTATTATTGTTGGAAGTGAAATATTAGATATAAGCCGTTTGGTTAATGAAAGTTTGATAATTATAATAAGTCGTTGGGTTACTTTGTGTTATTACCTTGAAATGTGCTCGTTCATTGAACCGTTTAGGAATGTTTTAGGATTTTAGTGATTAATTTCAGAAAATCCCCGTCTGGATTTAATCATCCTATAGAAAACCCGTCCGAAATTAATTTATTAGAAATTAATTTCGGAAAGTCCCCTGTTTGGGACTGCTTTTTGAATGTTTTGTCTCATTTAGGATATGAATGCGTATAATTGATTTTTAGTTGTAACTTGTAAAAGACACTTATATATTTGAATGAATGAATGAAACTGTCGTGGATTGTTTAAATGTGTATATTTATTTGGATGTGTATGTATTTAGATGTGTGCATTCTTTTATTATTTTGTTCATGAATTTCTATATGTTATCCTAATGCTACTTGTACAGATGTCAGCAGATGTTGCACGAGGTCATGGCGGTGACGGTGGCGGTGATGATCGTCCCCCTCCACACCAGATACTCACCGGTTGTGGTGGTTGCTTGAGCAACCGAGGTAAGAATTTATGGATTATTGTAATACAAGCATAAACTTGATACATTGAATTTGCTTGCCTTTAATTTTTATGTGACTTTATCACTTACTTGAATTTGCAGGTAAGGGCACCCAAAAACCCAATTTGGGTGACAGGAGAGCAGGGATAAAGGTGGCCCTGTCCTGATCCGGTTTGAGTTTAGCGATAGAGAGACCCTCA
>BQNB010000456.1:0-18339 GCA_026074375.1 Tanacetum coccineum | reverse complement strand
ACTACTGGTTTATTTATGGCTAAGGCTTTAACGTGGTGGAACTCTCAGATCCGCACGCTAAGCCGGGAAGTTGCCGTTAGTATGTCATGGAATGAATTTAAGTTTGTGATGATACAAGAGTTTTGTCCTAGTCATGAGATGCAAAAGTTAGAAACTAAGTTGTGGAATCACGCGATGGTCGGGGCTGGCCATGCTACGTATACTGATAGGATTCATGAGCTAGCGAGGTTAGTTCCTCACTTAGTAACTCCTGAAAGTAGGATGACTGAGAGGTATGTGTATGGCCTTGCTCCACAGATCCGTGGGATGGTGGCAGCAACAGAGCCAAAGACTATACAGAAGGCAGTGCATATTTCTGGTGCACAGACCGATGAGGCTGTGAGAAATGGATCAATTAAGAAGGTTGAGAAAAGAGGGAATGTGGGGGAAAATAGCAAGGATAAGAATGGTAAGGATGATAATAAGAGGACTAGGACTGGGAATGTTTTTGCTACCACTGTAAACCCTGTACGAAGAGAGAATACGAGTACTTGGCCCAAGTGTACCACCTGCAACTCCTACCATGCACCCAGAGGGCTTTGTCGCACATGCTTCAACTGTAACTGCCCGGGTCATTTGGCAAAGAATTGTAGAGGTGTGCCGAGGAATGTGAATCCTGTCAATGCTAGAAACCCAACTGTTAAGGCATGTTATGAGTGTGGTAGTACCGACCATGTCAGATCAGCTTGTCTTAGATTGAATAGAGCTCAAGGACCGGATGAAAATCACCCAAATCAAGTTGATGCTAATAACGGGGGTCAAGGTCGTGGAAACCAAGGGAACCAGGCTAGGGGTAGGGCATTCATGTTGGGAGCAGAGGAAGCTTACCAGGATCCGAACATTATGACGGGTACGTTTACTTTAAACGATCATTTTGCCACTACCTTATTTGACTCTGGTGCAACTACTTTCATACCTCTATTAGGCTTAGAGCCCAGCGACTTAGGTTTCAAATATAAGATTGAGATAGCTAACGGGCAGCTAATAGAGATTGATAAGATTATTAAGGGTTGTTAAAACTAAAATCGAGGGTCATAGTCTTTGACATCGATTTGTACCATTTTGGACAGGGAGTTTGATGTGATTAAGTATGGACTGTTATCAATTATAATGCTAAATAATATGCCATGAAAAGGTAAGTGAGGATATAACCCACACCAATGACAAGGTGCTTAGATATTAGAGAGAGACCGGAAGAGAAGACGAGACGCTTGATAAGTGCTAAGGCAAGTGAAAAAAACAAGAAGAGATGTTGTGGTTAGAGATTTTCTGAGGTATTCCCGGATTATCTATCTGGATTACCGCCTATTCGGGAAATGGAGTTCCAGATTGAGTTAACCCCTGGAGCAACGCTGGTAGCAAAGTCTCCCTATCGTATGACACCTTCTAAATTGGAGGAGTTGTTTGGACAACTCAAGGAACTCCAAGACAAAGGTTTCATTCGACCAAGCTCATCGCCTTGGGGAGCACCGGTATTGTTTATAAAGAAGAAGGATTGTTCTTTTAGAATGTGCATTGATTATAGAGAGTTGAATAAGTTGACTGTTAAGAATCGTTATCCACTTCCTAGAATTGATGATCTATTTGATCAAATGCAAGGGTCGTAGTTTTTCTCGAAGATAATCTTAGTGTCTTGATACCATCAACAGAGAGGCAGAGGAATGACATTACAAAGACTACGTTTAAGCACTCGTTTAAGGGGACATTTTGAGTTCACTTGTAATGCCCTTTGTGGTTCTGACTAACGCAACCCGCGGTCTTATGGATTATTGAATAGAGTTTGTAGGCCTTATCTTGATAAATATTGATAGTGTTTAAAGACGAAATCTTAATCTACTCTAAGACTCGAGAGTAAGCATGTAGAACACTTAAGGTTAGTATTAGGAATGCTCAACAAGGAGAAACTGATGCTAAAGTTTTCATAAGTTGTGAATCTGGCTAAGAGAAGTTGGGCAAATTATTTTTTTGTTGTTTTTTTTTTTATATTTCTTTGGGCAATATGATAACTTGGTTGATTGGTATTCATGAGACCCTATTAAATTGAAGCTGTTAAGAAATGGAAAGCCCCTAGAACTCCCGGACGAGGTTTCGATTGTTCTTAAGGAATTGGCTGGATATTTATCGTAGGTTTATTGAGAACTTTTCTAAGATAGCTAAGTCTCTTACTATCTTAACTCAGAAAGGTAAGGTTTTCGATTGGGGTGAGGAACAGGAATTGACATTTTAAACCTTGAAGGATAAGTTGTGTAATGCGCCTGTTCTAGCTCTCCCCGATGGACCGGAAGACTTTGTGGTATATTGTGATGCGTCCGGGATAGGACTAGGCTGTGTGTTAATGCAAAGAGGTAAGGTGATAGCCTATGCGTCTAGGCAGTTGAAAATTCATGAGAAGAATTATACTACCCATGATTTGGAGTTGGGTGCGGTTGTGTTTGCACTTAAGATCTAGAGACATTATCTGTATGGGACAAAGAGTGTCATCTATACGAGAGTACATAAGTCGACTTTCAGCATATATTTAGTCAGAAAGAGTTAAATATGCGACAACGTCGCTGGATAGAGTTGTTTAGTGATTATGACTATGAAATTCGCTACCATCCTGGTAAGGCGAATGTGGTGGCTGATGCCCTAAGTAGGAAGGAAATAGTAAAGCCTAAGAGAGTTAGAGCTATGAATATGATCCTTCAGTCGAGTATCAAGGATAGGATACTGGCGGCTCAAAAGGAGGCTGTGAATGAGTCTACAGGATTGCAAAGAGGTTTGGATGAGATGATAGAGCAGAGAAGTGATGGAACTTTGTACTACCTGGATCGAATATGGGTACATTTGAAGGGTTAGGTAAGAACCCTGATAATGGATGAAGCCCATAAGTCGAAGTACTCTGTACACCCAGGAGCTGATAAGATGTATTATGATTTGAGAGATAGGTATTGGTGGCCTGGAATGAAAAAGGATATAGCTGAGTATGTTAGTAAGTGTTTTGAATAGTCTGAAAGGTTAAGGTGAGCATACAAAGCCATCCTGGATTTGCTCCAGCAGACCTAAATTCTCATATGGAAAAATGGGTAAAAGGTATAAGCTATGGATTTTGTACTAAGTTGCCTAGGATATAGTGGGCATGACACAATCTGGGTTATTGTGAACCGATTTGCTAAGTATGCCTCGAAGTTTCTACCAATGCGTTAGGATTATAAAGATGGAAGGTTGACTAGATTGTATTTGAAGGAGAAAGTTCTAGACATGCTGGAGTGCCGATCTTAGATTATATCGGATCGTTATAGTCCGTTTTCACAACAAGATTTTTGGCATCAAATGCAAGAGGCATTAGAACCCGTTTAGACATGGAGTACAACTTATCACCTCAGAACGATGTATAGTGAGCGTACTATTCCAGACTTAGGAAGACATGCTTACACGCGCATCCCTAGGACTACAAGGAAGTTGGTGATGTTTCACTTCTTTGGTTGAGTTTTACGTATAACAATAGTTATCATCTAGTGTGAGATGTGCTACCGTTTGAGGCATTTATGGAAGAAATTGATCGTATCGCCCAATTATGGTGGGGCTGAGGTTGGAAAGGTCATCGATGAGGACCTGAGTTAAGTAAGAACTACAAGAAGATCTCACAGATTAAGGATAGACTTAAGGCTGCGCGTGATCGTCAGAAAAGTTATGCTGATAAGAGGAGGAAGCCTCTAGAGTTGAGTGTAGGTGACTATGTCTTGCTTAAAGTATCGCCTTGAAAAGGTGTAGTATGCTTTGGAAAGAAAGGGAAGTTAGCACCTAGATTTGTTGGACCTTTTTTATACATACGCGTATATTCAAGACGGTGTTAACGGTTACCTATTAAAGCGGTGTATCGTTTCGTGCAAAAAGGTATACACATCAATCTTGTTAATTATGAGTTCTATACGTATTATCTTTCCGCTGCGTACTCGTGATATAATGGTTATTAGTTCTAAAAACCCAACACATTTTATAGTAGCAGCATGTGAAAACATGATCAGTGGAATAAGAATGAGGCCAGGGGACATAGTGTGACAATGTCTTCAAGCGGTTTGTCACACCCCGCCAAGGCGGAAACACGAGGCGTAACTTCATGGATATCATCACAACACAATGGTGTCAACAATAGAGATCATTCATGCTAACTAATATAAAAGGACACGATGTGTCATGACAATACCGAAAAAAAAAGGAAACGACATCTTGTATTAATGAAAAGGGGTCTCATCAATACAAAGACAATGTCTTGCAAACCTATTAAAAACCAATAACATTTAAGAATTCATGCAAACAATTATGAAACGAAATCAAATGAGAACTTCCAATGCCAGCTTAATGGTCTCTCTAGCCACTTTTATTGACTTCAACACCTTCTATACGCTCACCTGAAAATGATGCTTAAAATGTCAACACAATAGTTGGTGAGAGTCATAGGTTTACGACACAAATTCAAGATTTAAATCAATTATTGTGATTAAT
Organism: Tanacetum coccineum; assembly: GCA_026074375.1. Classification (NCBI taxonomy): domain Eukaryota; kingdom Viridiplantae; phylum Streptophyta; class Magnoliopsida; order Asterales; family Asteraceae; genus Tanacetum; species Tanacetum coccineum. Next base: position 13,815 of record BQNB010000456.1, on the reverse strand, counting down.
AAAAACCATAACATGCAGATACGATTAATCTGACTATACTATTACATGCTAACATGCATTCGTCTATAAACAATCATCCTTTTGGAACAGAAACGTGTCCCCAGATCCCAAAACCAACAAAGTTTATCTTACAGTCATGGAGAGGAATGTTATCCCCGATCCCGACTCTTGGTACCGTATCTACACAATAACAAACCCACACAAAGTAGGCAAAACCTTATACCCACAAAGTAGGCGAAAACCAATCCAATGTCATACCCACAAAATAGGCGAAACCAATACAACATCATACAACATGCAACACATAAACATATAATAGCTACATAAAAGTCCATGCGTCAATTAAAACCACATAACCATAGTAATTAAAACATTTCAAAACATATTTTGCATCATTTCCATCCCAATAAAACGAAGTAAAAATTGGACTATGAAACTCACCTAATGCTCAGCTACTTGACAAACTCTTGCTCACAATCTAAACACAACAAAATACAAGTTACACTCAGTTAGGCTAAATGCCCAATACAATGTAACAATCATATGATGGACTTCTAAACTTTATACTAAGTTTATAATCCTTTAGATACATCTCCCATATCATTTTCATACCCTATATGACCTTATTCATTAACTTCCACTTTTACCGTTTCTGGCTGAATTTTGTAGTCATTTCATGACCGCAAATAAAATACTAAAACACCTAATTGATGGTTCTCCTTACATCCCATGGCTCCCCAATGAGTTGTGAGCTACTGTGATTTTGTTTTTAAAATAATACTAAGTGGAACTATTTTATAAAAATTCATCATTACAAAGTACACAGATTCGGATCTGAACGCACACCAAAAAGTTTGACGTCCTTAAAAATACTTAGAGAATGTTTTATCGCTAGCCCTTCGAACTAGAGTTAATAGAAACCTAAAATATGACCTCTAATTTTTTGCTAACCCTAATTTGAATTTTAAGTAGGGGTTTTATTCCCTGAAATCATACCCAAATCTGACCCGTATTTACTGTTTTGACAACTTTTCTTGCGAAAATTATTTGACTAACTTCTCTACCTCAAAACCTTTCGGGGCTGAACTTTTTGGAAACTAAACTCTTTGAACTTAATTTTAGGCTTAAGAAGATGATCTTTCAAAACTGCAAGCTTTTAAATTCCGAATTTACAAACCCTAAAACCCTAATTACACATGCTTAGCACCACTAATCATCCCCAAAATGATTTTTAAAAATCAAAACCCTATTTTTACAGATCTTATATAAACCCTAGTCCATCATCAAAATTGTTACATGAATAATTCAAGAGAATTAAAAATAGTTAGGGTTTACTAACATACCTTAAGCATTGATCATGATACACAAGATCACCAACTTGATTCTTGATAATAAAAAAAAATCTTTTTTTTCTTCTTTTTGGGTTCGACTGATTTCACAAAAAAAGGGAGGAGGCTTTGTATTTATAGTGTTTGCAAAAAGAGTTTGGATAATTACCTAATTAGAATTATAGTTTAACTAAAATTAGGCTTTCTTTCCTCCTTTTTCTCCCCCATTCGGCCGAACAAACACCCCATATATACATATATATACATATATTAATTATTATTAATTACAAAATCAGCCCCTAATTTTGATATTTTTATAAAAACCCTTTATTCTACCTTTTAAACCTTTTAAATTAAAACTAAATTAAATGATTATAAATAAATTTTATTTCTAATTTTATTTTACTAACTTTATAAAACTAAGTTCTAATTTCTATATTTTCCAAACTAAACTTTTAATTTTACTAACTACTAACACTTAAAGATATTAATACGTATACATATACATATAAATACGTACACACATAGAATTATACCATCATTTTCATTGTCACTAAAATGTGACCAAAATGAAATGCCCATAACAACCATAAACTCAATCATAATGAGACGATCACGCTCTATAGATTGGTAGCCAAACTCACATAAGATCACATAAACACATAATTATTATAGCACATAATGATATTCAAGTCAATACCAACGGTTTGACTAACCTGCTCAAAGCACAGTTGTAACAGTATCCCCTCCTTAGGGAAATCTCGTCCCGAGATATAACTAGTAGGTTCAACATCATCATCAACAAACAATCGGGAATACTTAGCTTTCACGTTCCCACGTGAACTTAGGGCCACGTTTTGAATCTCATCTAACTTTCACGATCAAAAACCCACTGCTTACAACTTCGCTTGCCCATACAAGGGTACAAATAGCAGCATAACAACTCTAAGCAAAAATAACATCCGACTACATGAACATCGCCCGTCTTTGAGGAAATTCGTCAAAAACCTTAAGTTGTGTAACAACGTCATTCATAACCTAACCCCGCAACTCATCAAACAAGAACTGTCTTGGAACTAAGTTATGGGTTGTTACAAAGCTCAACATTTTTGAAGAATCGGCTCGACTTCGAGTTTATTCAAAATATAACATTAACCAAACCACATAAGAACATTTAAGGGTGCACTAAAGTCTGCCAGTAACCCTATGTCCAACTTTACTTAGTACTTCCAACGATAGCTTGCTCAACGAGCAAATGTGGATACTTAGTTTTTCTGAAATCTCATGACCTCGCTGAGAGTTTCCAATGGACTTAACTATCGGAAACCTACTACGCTTTAAACTTTTAACCTCACGATCGATAATCTCAACAGGTTCTTCTGCAAAACGAAGAGTTTTGTCTACCTTAATTTCTTCTAAATACACATGCAGATTTGTATCCGCTAAATACTCTTTAAATTTGAAACACATCAAATACGCTACTAAATTATTAAGACAATCTTAATCAATAGGCCATAGAACCGATCCCTTTAATGATCTCAAATGGTCTCATATATCTTGGTGCTAACATTTCTTTCTTTCTAAAATGCACTACATCTTTCCAAGATGACACTTCCAACATCACTTTATCACCAACTTCAACTCTAAATGTTTACGCATATTGCCAACATAGCTCTTTTGGCAATCTCTAGCCGCTTTGAGATTTTCTTTAATCAACATCACCTTATTTGTTGTCTCTTGTACTAACTCAACTCCAGTCAAACTACTCTCCCAATCTTTGCCCATAGAACAGGCGACCTATATTTCCTTCCATACTAACCTTCAAACGGAGCACACCGAATGCTCAAACGATAACTACCACCAAAATCGATAACACATGCCCTCATTATATCTTCCAAAGTCTGAATCATACGTTCACTTTGTCTATTCGCTTGAGGATGCTAAGCAGTACTCAAATCCAATCGCGTATCTAACACTTTCTGCACCGTCTTCCAAAACTACAAGGTAAGAATTCTATTCCTTGCTATTATCTCATCAATATAAATCCTTGCCAACTTCACATCTTGAAATCTTTTTGTATAGCTAGAAAATAAGCTAACTTGATCAGTCTATCGACCATTCACACCAAACATCATCATACTTACTACTTTGACCTTGGAAATTTAGTGATAAAATCCATGGTGATTCTATCTCATTTTCACTCAAGTATCTCAGGTTGTTGCAGCAAGCCAAAAGTCTTTGACATAGCAGCCTTCACCTCTTAAACAAATCCGACAATTGCTAACATAGGTAGCTATATCCTTTTCTACACGTGGCTACCAATACATGTCTCCAAGGTTATAGTACGTCTTATCCGCTCTCGGATGTACCAAGTATCTTGATGCATAGGCCTCATCCATTACACTTCCTACCAATAGAACCCAAATTCGATCCATAAAGTACAAACTCTCATCTCCTTTTCTTTCCATCTGTTGATCTAAACCATGTAGCCTTTCTGCGAGTACGTTCTCTTGCTTGAACGCCTCACTTTGGGCTGCCAGTATCATTCCTCTTACTCGTCTTGATTTCACTCTCTCCTTTCTACTCAACGCATCACTCACTACATTCGCTTTATCGGAGTATGACACAATCATTCTTCAAAGTCTGAAAAGCCTCTTCTTGTTCTACGCTCCACTCATACTTCTAATTCCTCTCAGTTAGGGAAGTAAGGGGGTTCAACAATCTAAAAAAAATTCGCGATGATCGTCGGTAGTAACCTGCCAATCCTAAGAATAATCATCCAATTCCTCACTGCCTCACTCTTACTCGGGTCCACGTGAATACGTTATGGTTGACCACGTGACCAAGAAAATGCACTTCTTCCAACCAAAACTCACACTTAGAAAACTTAGCATACAGCTTCTCCTTCCTCAGTGACTCCAACACTAACTTCAAATGAACTTCATGTTCCTCCTTTGACTTTGAGTAGGCCAGAATGTCATCAATGAATACGATGACAAACCTACCTAAGTACGGTTTGCAAACCCGGTTCATTAAGTCCATGAAAACCGCTGGTGCATTGGTTAACCCAAAAGGCATAACCGTAGACTCAAAATGTCCGTATCTCGTTCGAAATGCGGTCTTTGGAATGGCATCCTCATGCACTCGTAGCTGATGATAACCTGACCGAAAATCTATCTTTAAGAAAGGACACGCTCCTCGTAACTGATCAAACAAGTCATCAATCCTAGGGAGTGGATAACGGTTTTTTAACAGTTAATTTGTTCAACTCCCTATGATCAATACACATGCGAAAAGAACCATCCTTCTTCTTCATGAATAACACAGGTGCTCCTCACGAAAAATGACTAGGTCGTATGAAACCCTTGTCTTGCAACTCTCGAAGTTGTTCAAATAATTCTTGCATTTCCGAGGGTGCTAGACGGTATGGAGACTTCGCGAATGGCGTGGCTTCATGAACCAAATCTATGCGGAACTCAACTTGTCATCGTGGTGGTCATCAACAAATCTTTCGATATAATAAAATAAAAATCAATAAAATCCTTGTACGAGGAATTGTCACTTTTTTTTGGTTCAATCTACCTGTGTTTAATTAAGGTTTTTCACGATCCTTGAGTACGGCTTCAATGAAAACCCGAAGTATCTCTTCACTTCCAAACGTTTTCTAAACCACCTTCTTATGTCATACTATACAAACTTCCTCTTGGTCAAACCAGTATATTCCCACAATCACATCAAAGCTACATGTCTCAACGGTATCAACCGTACTCTAAGGGTTCGAAACAATCGAATAGGATAACAATACGGAATATCGAGTCAATGGCTAAGATTGCATATAGGAGATTCACATATGCAAATAGTCGTGGATTCAAATGTCAATATGAATCCTTAAAAGAAAGGATAAAATATATGTACCGTGATAGAAAAAGCAAACGAAGAATCAACAAGAGTTTACCACAACAAAAATAACACACCATAACGAATAACAATACGTTCAAGATTGATAAATGACAAAGATAGGATTCTTATACCCAATAACCGAACCTTCATCGAAAGAACCAACTAAAATAAATGTTTTTATAATATATCAAATTTATAATATGATAGGGAAGTCGTTTTAATTATAAAAAAATCATCATTTAAAAAAAACCGTCTTAAATATAATCTTTATAAAATTCATTTTAAATCATGGTTATCATAAAATACAGAGACAGTTATTTAACAGTGTATCGCATCATACCTATATAAATTACTTTAAGTATCCTTTTTATAATTATAAAATTTACCATAAACAAGTATATAAAAAAATTATCATATCTTATTCATAAATATTATCTAAAAAATAGTTTTGTCAGTCAACCAATTATCATATTGTTTCAAAATTTATTGTAAATACAGTTTCTTAAAAAAACAATAAAGAGACATTTTCATAAAAGTGTTGTATTCATAAAATTATTTCAAAATAGTTTTCACCAAACACCATCAAAATATACTTAAAAAAGTTTTCATAATTCGACATTAATATAAAATATGTTACTCAACAAGGACAATCGTTAATAACAAAAAGAAGATTGTAATTTACCGTAAAGACTCTAACACAATTTTATTGTTTGAAAGCGAAAGAAAGTACTATGAACCATATAGTCAGAATAACAGTGAAGCGAATATGCACAAGAGAAATTCGTACGAAGACATTACGAACCAAAAAAAGAACGTAAAGACTAATCCGTACTTACGATCGAAAGAAAAACCATAGAAAAATGTCGGTACTAACATGTCGCAACATGTTACGAAACCAAAGGATATATAAAGAATGAAGTAATTATATACACTAATGTTTTAGGAACAATTAGTGCTTAAAAGAAAATTTAGATACTCATACGAGTAATCAATACAATTAAAGAACCAAGGGAACGTACCAATATCCAAAGAAACAGATCCGAACAACCAATATTCATCAAGACGCTGAATAGAAAGGTTAGATCATCCATACCGTCATGGTACAAACAAGGGATGCTAAAATGAGGGTTATATATCCGAGCGAATAATCGAGCAGACGAACAAACTCAATAATCATAATAATAGAATTAACGGGTATCTGGGGTATCCGCAAACGATAGATAGAAGGAAAACTTACTAACTTCATAACTATTCATAATACAAAACGCAGTAATATAACATCTTACATACAAACTAACAAAGCAAACATCGATTACATGAACTCCTGGTTCACATAGTTAAGTGTGTGAACTGCCTTTATAATTATGTTGGCCACCATAATTATAATTGCATCCTTTCACACGTATACTTACTTCCAAGACTACACCTCTCAATGATAACGTACATATAAGCACATATACCACATTTCACATCTTAAAAGACTCCAATATAACATAGAAATGATGATCCATCAAAAAAAATACTTACTTATATAAAGATAAAATCAAAACGACCTAAAGGAACGAAAGTCTTGCAGCGCCTCCAAAATACGAAATATCCGAAAGAAATAATCAATGGCATCGTGACGAGGTAAAAGACGGAATAAACTTATGATGGGCCTTGCTTGGGTTTGACTTTGCCTTCGCAAGAGTCATCCGACTCCGCTGGTCCCTGTCTACTACGAGCATTCGACAAGCGATCAACTACCCTATCTCCTTTAATTCCATAATTGGCTCCTTATAACGCTTAAGTCCAGTTAGGAAAATGGTTCCTCAACGAGACTTCTTACGGGGGGGGGGGGAACATAGCTAAAAATACTAAGATAAGTAATACATATATATCAGTTAATGGTAGGTAAAATTATAAAAATATTACCCAAAATGGAAACTTGGAAATAATAAGAGATATATAAGGCTCCCTAGGCAATAATAGAGGGGATGCATAGCAGTTTATAGCATTAAACACTTAAGCCCTAAATGCATCTACATGAAGGACCCTAGGTCATGTCTAGGCTCAAACACCTACTTCTCTTAACTTTGGCTGCTGATATCATATGTCACTCCCCGCCAAGGCGAAAACTGAGGCGTAAACTTCATAGATTCATCACAAACCACAATGGTGTCAAACAATAGAGAATATTAATGCATAAACTTAAATATAAATGAACAAGATGTGTAATGGCAATCGAAAACAAAGGGAATGACATCTTGTATTGATGAAAAGGAGGTCTCTCAATACAATAGAAATGTCTTGCAAACCTATTAAAAACCAATAACATTCAAGAATTCATGCAAACAATTATGAAACAAAATCAAATAAGAACTTCCAATGCCAGCCTAATGGTCTCTCTATCCACTTTTATTAACTTCAACACCTTCATAACGCTCACCTGAAAATGATGCTTAAAACATCAACACAATGGTTGGTGAGAGTCATAGGTTTACGACACCAATTCAAGATTTAAATCAATTACTGTGATTAATAAAAACAAAACATGGCAGGACAATTAAGCTGACTAATATACATGCTAACATGCATTCGTCTAAACAATAACCATTGGGACGGAACGTGTCCCCCGGTCCAAACTACAAAGTTCGTCTTACAGTCATGGAGAGGAATGTTATCCTAGATCCCAAACACTTGGTACCGTATCTACACAATAACATACCCACACAAAGTAGGCGAAACCTCATACCCACAAAGTAGGCAAAAACCAATCCAATGTCATAACCACAAAGTAGGCGAAACCAATACAACATCATACAACATGCAACACATAAACATATAATAGCTACATAAAAGTCCATGCGTCAATTAAAACCACATAACTACAGTAATTAAAACATTTCAAAACATATTTTGCATCATTTCCATCCTAAGAAAACAAAGTAAAAATGGGACTATGAAACTCACCTGATGCTCAGCTACTTGACAAACTCTTGCTCACAATCTAAACACAACAAAATACAAGTTACACTAGGTTAGGCTAAATGCCCAAGCCAATGTAACAATCATATGATGGACTTCTAAACCTTATACTAAGTTTATAATCCTTTAGATACATCTCCCATATTATTTTCATACCCTATATGACCTTATTCATTAACTTCCACTTTCACAATTTCTGGCTGAATTTTGTAGTCACTTCACGACCACAAATAAAATACTAAAACACCTAATTTATGGTTCTCCTTACATCTCATAGCTCCCCAACGAGTTGTGAGATACTGTGATTTAAAAAAAATAATACTAAGTGGAACTATTTTATAAAAATTCATCATTACAAAGTACGCAGATTCGGATCTGAACGCACACCAAAAGTTTAACGTCCTTAAAAATACTTAGAAAATGTTTTAGCGTTAGCCCTTCGAACTGGAGTTAATAGACACCTAAAATATGACCTCTAATTTTTGTCTAACCCTAATTCAAATTTTAAGTAGTGTCTTTACTCCCCGAAATCTGACCCAAATCTGACCCGAATTTACTGTTTTGACAACTTTTCTTACGAAAATCATTAGACTAACTTCCCTACCTCAAAATCGATCGTGGCCGGACTTTTTGAAAACTAGACTTTGAACTTAATTTTAGGCTTAAGAAGATGATCTTTCAAAACTGCAAGCTTTTAAATTCCGAATTTACAAACCCTAATACCCTAATTACACATGCTTAGCACCACTAATCATCCCCAAAACGATTTTTAAAAATCAAAACCCTATTTTTACAGATCTTATATAAATCCTTGTCCATCATCAAAATTGTTACATGAATAATTCAAGAGAATTAAAAATAGTTAGGGTTTACTAACATACCTTAAGCATTGATCATGATACACAAGATCACCAACTTGATTCTTGATAATAAAAAAAAATCTTTTTTTTTTCTTTTTAGGTTCGACTGATTTCACAAAAAAAGGGAGGAGGCTTTGTATTTATAGTGTTTGCAAAAAGAGTTTGGATAATTACCTAATTAGAATTATAGTTTAACTAAAATTAGGCTTTCTTTCCTCCTTTTTCTCCCCCATTCGGCCGAACAAACACCCCATATATACATATATATACATATATTAATTATTATTAATTACAAAATCAGCCCCTAATTTTGATATTTTTATAAAAACCCTTTATTCTACCTTTTAAACCTTTTAAATTAAAACTAAATTAAATGATTATAAATAAATTTTATTTCTAATTTTATTTTACTAACTTAATAAAACTAAGTTCTAATTTCTATATTTTCTAAACTAAACTTTTAATTTTACTAACTACTAACATTTAAAGATATTAATACGTATACATATACATATAAATACGTACACACATAGAATTATACCATCATTTTCATTGTCACTAAAATGTGACCAAAATGAAATGCCCATAACAACCATAAACTCAATCACAATGAGACGATCACGCTCCATGGATTGGTAGCCAAACTCACATAAGATCACATAAACACATAATTATTATAGCACATAATGATATTCAAGTCAATACCAACGGATTGACTAACCTGCTCAAAACACAGTTGTCACACGGTTAAAATTGATGCTCATAAATAAAGTTGACAACGTACAAGTACAACTTTCAGTCACTCTCATACTTTTTTTCTTTTTTCCTGTATGAACTAAGTTTTACCTTTCACCAGCACCATGGAGAAATCCCGACCATTTGTGATGTACCTTTGAATTAATCTGTGTTTTGAATAAAAAACATCAGCTCAGCAGTTACTTAGATGTGTTCTTGGAATGTTAGACACAAAATTCTTATAAAAAAATATGGAAGGTCAGAACAATATGAGCACGCAGTCACAAATACAAATGTGTGATGAGTGTTCAGGTCCACATTTTCTTTTGCGCTCAATACTCACTATTTGCACTTTTACCCCTGGTATGTAAAATCTGATCATTTTCAATATGTAAAAATTAACCATATATTGTAGCCCCTGATTTCTTCTTACTTTAATCCTGCTTCCGTTTCCTTATTCCTCTGAGCCACCCAACTGACACATATCCACTGATATTTCATATTAGCCCTTTTTTGATCAGCTGACCCATTTACCTCAGGTTCAGCTGACCTTGGTTAGCGGATTCAGTGGGTACATCGGGTTCAGGGGTTATATATCCAACGACTAGGACTCAACTACCTAAACTATATAAGTAGTTTATAAAATGGATAGTTGACATGTTACTATTTTCCGAATCTCTATATGGATCTTTATTTGCATAACTGATTCAAACTTTATAATGGTAATCATACTTTAGACTTCTATTTTTGTTTATGATTTATTATATCCTTTTACATTGTTGATCTGCTGGATTTATATTAATACAAAGTTGACATGTATGGCATTGTGGCTTTAAGATGTTCACAGTAGCTGCTGGATTTATATCTCATTATTCATGCAGACATTTAATAATCTATTTTTTTCTTCCAAATTCTCTTTTCTTTTCTTTAATATACTTCTTTGCTTGGCAGATTGTAGTTGAATCTTTAACTAATCTATCCCAACTACCTGAATCTAATGCCATATTAGTACTTGATCATGTCAACTATTTGCATACAGTTGAATGTCTGCTATACAGGAAAGTATTACTTCGGTTTAACTAAGCATCCTATGTGATTCTTTTCAGTTTATGTTGTCAGTAGCAGAAGAGCGTGATAAGGGAACATATCTCACCTCACCAATTTCTATGGCATATCTATTCTTAAGTATTGTACAAGTGTGGATTATGTATAAAAAGTATATATAGACAAGTTAACTAAAAGGTATATTTATGAAAGTTCATAAATAAATAAGTAGTACAACATTGGATCTTTTAATCTTTGGACCATATATGGGACAAAAAATAGGACAGGACCCCTAAAGAAGAAATTCATGAGATAATAAGTATGTAATGGACCTTGTAAACAAGTGATAAGCTATAAGTTCTAAAAACTATTTTAACACAATTTAACAAATGGACAAAGTGGGCTATTTAAATTCGAGATTTAACAACAATATATATGATTTTATATAATACTTAACCCTGTCACAAGGATCTGGGCATGTAGAAACTCAAAAAACTAAATTATAACGATATGAGATACGGCAAATTTAAGGTTAAAGACGTAAATTAACGCGTTAAAAAAGAAATTTTTATAAAACAAGTATAAAATACGTCTGATATATAAGGTTATTATTTTTTCCAGATATTACCTAATTTTAGAATTCTAAAACAATAAGAATCAATAATATTTGGTCACATCATGAAGGAGTTATGAATTACGCGAGTTTACGACAATTAATACTTTTATAAAACTATTTTTATAAAAGTTACTGTTCATCTCAGACATGAATATTTTGAAAACATCATTAATATTATAGAACTTTTAATAACAAATACGTGCTCGAAAGAATCACTAAAAACTGAGCTAAAACGAATAAGATACTACATTTTACATTTTTTTAAAACGATAACCTATTTATAAAAATAAATTTATAAACAGTCATGAACATAAAAAAACCACTGTTCACCAGAGGACTAAAAATATGAAAATGTAATATTTTGATAACTCGGCTTAATACGAAAGCATGGACATAAGAAACGGGCTTAAAACGATAAAGTTACGTCGTTTTTACTAACGAAATGGTTTATGATACGTTTTAACTTTATAATACGATTCACAAACGCTAATTAAATGGTGAGTAGCTATATAAATTATAATGGTATAGTTATCAAAAATCATAGATACTTATACGCTCCTAATAAATAACTAGGTTTGAATCGTGCTTTTTAACTGACGACAATTTCTGTGATATAATCTGATAATAATTACTCAAGTGAGTTCCTAGCCCCACATTTTACATTATTAATATTTAACAAGTTTTGGGGTTAGAAACAATGCATGTTTTCTATTGGACGCAAGTGGACATTGCACCTTAAACGTTACGTGTTTGCCTAAGAAAATGCGATAACCCTCTGAGCCCAATATCATGATCTGTCAATTACTGTTATGAGCGCCGAATTTAAAATAGATCTATTCGGGATTGACCATCCCCGTTCGGGTGAGACATCTTACTGTGCCGTTTTTGGCCGACAATGAACTGATACCATGTCGGACATAGATTTTGCGGGTAAGAACATCATACATGGCAATGTTGGTAATTTTATATTGCATTTCATACATGTCGAGCTTCAGTGTTCATGCATCAGGAAAACATAAATTACATTTAATAGTTTTGCATCTGTTTGCATTATCATCAGGGAAATCGGTGCGTCCTTACATTATACATTTTATAAACCTATGAATTCACTCAACAATATGTTTAACGTTTTAAGCAATTTTTTCAAGGATCCAATAAAGCAGCACGAGTGCAAGGGATACAAGGTAAAGACTCAGACAATGGACTACTAGTATATAAATCGCCATTAAACAGTAAGTGGGTAAAGTCTCGATGAGATAGGGTTTAGTAAGAGCACCATTACTTAGATCCTAAGATAGATTATAATCAACATAAGGATGCTTTATGCGGATGCGTCTAATTGTGAAAGAATTAGCGTGTCTAGGTCTTAGGAAGAAGTACCGCCTAAGTCTAGGAATGATATGCCCATTCGAGATAAGTCAATCATTGCACTAAGTAAACAAACCTGCGTTTTGTCAGATTATTCATGGTTGATACGTTTTCCTTACATTAGTTCTTGACCGCTTCTCTATCGTTTGTTCTTCTTCTTGTGTGTGTTTATTGCTTTACTTGTCATCAAAACCTTAGCTTAGATACCCAAACTCGTGCCAGTCTCTTAGACTGAACCCCCCCCCCCTCCTTGCATTAGTTTTAAGTTTAACTTAGATAACTAAAATACTGATAGAATTAGGAATTAACGCTCTCGCTCTTAGTGATCGAGACCCTACTTACCACGAAACTCCATCTGACCGGGTACACTGCCCGTTAAAGTGTTGTTTTTAGGTATAGTTGGCATAAAATAAATAGTAAAACTTGATACATAAAATAACACCTACACAACAACACATCAAGTTTTTGGCGCTGTTACCGGGGAGTGAAGTTGTTTAATTCTTGTTTTTATTAATGTTTTAGTCTAGATTTAGTGTAGCTTAGATTAATTTGCATATTTGCATGCTTGTTTTGTGTGTTTAATTTTATGCATTGTATATTTTTGCATATCGTGTGTTTGTGTGTTTTCTGCATTATTCAAAGTACGCTGTAAATATTTTTTTCAAACCAATACGGCGTATTCAATTTATTGGATACGGCGTATAAATTTTTTCAAACCAATACAACGTATTCGACCCTATCATCAATACGGCGTATTCAGTTCACTGAATATGGTGTATTAAGCTATTTGATAGTTTTCGTTCTAGCAAATTTATTATAGGTTAAAATGGACGACCCCAACATTACTATGGAGGAGTATATCAGGCTTGAGGAATAAAAATCTCGTAGGCGTGGTAAGGTGTATAATTAGGAAACCGCTACGTATGGTAAGATCTGGGATAATGAAGACGTTCACGACCTCGGGTCTGTTAAAACTGAATTCCCAGCTATAGTCTTT
>BQNB010000455.1:0-172701 GCA_026074375.1 Tanacetum coccineum | reverse complement strand
GAGTTTTCATGAAAACCCTAAAACTTATAATTTGAACACCAAAGTACTTCCCAAGCAGCAAACATAAAATCATCAATAAACGGCTAGCTGTGAAGATCATGACTGATTTATGTACACATATTAACCAACCACAACAATCAAGTATCTTCTTTTTCTTTTCACAACATGTTACCTCTTTATAAAAACCAAGAATGGACCAAACCTAGAGTATCACTTTTCTGCAGTGATATTCGACGAGCAATATCTTAAAATTGAAAGTTTATCTTGACGATCTCTCTGGTCAAAACTTAAGTTCGGTCTTTAGTTCGTTACCATTAGTACGTTCTTCTTCCATTCTCTCAATGCGGTGAAGATGGAGTTCATCTAATTAATTCAAAATATCTTTGACTTGTTTCTCATGATGTTTCAGATACATCTTATCTGAACATTTTTCCTATTTTAAATACCTGAGGTGGGGTAGGAGTATAAACTGAGGAAGATGGTGATTGTTGAAACCAAGATCTAGCCATCTAGGATATCATAACATTGAATAATATGCACAGCGGAATTAAACAAGTAAGAACATCAATGTTTAAAAACAAGGTTTTATTAATCGAACGTTTCACCTTTACCCCACACACAATCTTGGGGCTACACCAACTAACGATGGTGCACTAACTAACTAACATGCACATAGATGATTCATGACTCATCTATGGCTTTCTAACACACTAACTGACTCTAGGCGTTTACACATGACCCATACGCCTAGAAACCCTAATAATTTAGTCGACTACATTGTGGATGGATTATTAATTCTACGACCTAGGATCTCTTTATATACTAGAGATTCCTAGGTTTACAAGAATCCTAATTAACATAGAAGTCCTATCTTTTGCACTTTAGTCCCTCCATACTTTGAAGACTTCTTTAATTGCGACTTGATCCTTCTTATTTCCTTCTTGTTTGATTCTTGTTTCATTCTTGTATTTACTTTGTCTCATCAAATCAATTATACAGGAATGTATAATTCCCAACAATCTTCCCCTATTTGATGAAGACAAAACAAACAAAATCGTGTACGAACTTCCCCTTAAATAGAGAAGTTGAGATGTAATCATCTCCCTGAATGAAACAAAATCTTACTTCCCCTTAACTTATGATCATGCCACCACACATAATAAGACGCAAATCAATAAACTTGTAATCTTCTTCCCCTTTTTGTAACCATCTAATAGGGGTCTTCTGTAGAAATGCAACTTGGATCATAATAGCTACAAATCATATACCACAACTACTAATCCATTCTTCCAATGACTCAAATTGCCCTCCATGACGCACAATTAAGAAAAATGAATCTGAGCAGTAGAAATATAAACTAGCAGTAGTAATAAAGATCAGCAGTAGTAATGAAACACTTCCCCTCAAGTGGTGCATGTAGATGGTTAAACATTTAAACAATAAGCTTCCCCTGAAACCCATATGTTTACCATCTCTTGAATCTCAAACTCTGTAGGCTCTATGTAGTGATCACTGATGAAGAAAATAGAGTATAACGAATTTGATGAAGAAGTTGAATCTCCCAAACTTGTGTCTTATGTCTTGCACTATCCACGTGACGTCGAACTTATAAATAAATCTGTGAAATATAAGTAGACCGCAACCTCTTGACAAACATCCTCATCTTCTATGAGACACATACTAAGTGATAGCAAATGTACGCATTGAGCACCATAAGAGAAATCGCACACCTTTGCTAGATTTTGACAAGTCTTCGTCACACCATTTAAGCACGAACAAGTTATCTTAAAAGCCAACCACAACTTTAAAATATGATAAGAGCACGCATCTGTGAAAATCTACTACAACATCAAATAAGCAATAATCAACTGTCTTCGTAATCACATCTTCAAATAATCCAAAACGAGCCTTTAATCAATAAGAATAAACTATTTGAAAAATAGTTCTGTCCGAGATCCAAATCCATCCAAAAACAAAGTACTGTCTGATATCGTACAAAGCTAGCAGTACAAACTGCTTTATCGGACAACTCTGGCAATATAAACTCTTCTCGGATACAACTAACAGTACAAACACTTTTCTCGGACGACAAAGGCAGTACAAACATAAACTTGAACAGTACTAACCTTTTCAATAAGCCTACGTTTGAATTCGTTATACATCATCACCATACTTTTGATCCCATACTCTTTAATACCACGCAACCTTTTACCTGTTGTTCACCAATATTGTTGCCACCTACTGTTCACTGTTCGAACAGTATTAAGTCTTCTGTTGGCAGCACCAATAACATCAAACAGTATTAACATCACTGTTCCATCAAGCATAAATCACAAAAAGTTTCAACAACTTGGACAAACAGTACAAATTTCTTGCATGGGCAACGAGCAACATTTAAATCCATAGGCCCAATATAGCTTTTAACCTTGTACACGCATCACTAATAAACTCTTTGTGCAACCTGCTCATCACGTGAACCGCTACGACAATATTAATACATTCTTTTAATCAAAAAGTATAAAGTGTAAAGGCAGTATTAACTTATTCACGTGAACCCAAGCTATAATCCAGAGAACGTATTAGGGTTTTCTATTCACAAACCAACCAAATCTTCTTACTTCATAACCGAATCTTCTTTCTATATAGAAGATCTCTTCTTTCGTTATATTATAGTCTTGCTGCTCATGACAACAATAATAAGCAACGAAGCAAATCCTCCAACCTTGTTGTTATATTATTACCACAGAAGTAGCGAACACATCTAAAGAGAAGGAGTAGGGTTTCCAAACCCTTGGATCGTGTTTCTCCATGTATGATCAGCGAACAAACAAGCAACCATCAGATCCAGAATTATACATCATTGAAAGAACATGATTGTGTATAGTTCGTTATCATATGATAACAATTAACAAAACTCCAATAGTTGCGTTGAAGAGCAGAATAACCAACGAGCAGAATTAAAACCTTTGGTGGATTCATTACAGATCAAGAATCAATGAAAAACTTGAGTCCATTATCATGAAAACCAAATTCTGCTTTAACCGAAAACGAAATCACCGAATTTGAATTAAGTATTGAAAAGAAGACCGAATTCGATGTGAAGAAAACCCTTAATAGTAACAATGATTTATAAATCGTATTGCATACCAATTAAGGTAGAGAGGACGATTTTAAACCTTGTTATATCAATTAAACTTCAAAAACCCTTGAAAACTTTAACCAAAATCGATTCTTCTACAAAATTAGGGTTTTAGGGTTTCTTCAAAAACCTTGTAGATCCTAGATCAAGAGCCACGAGGCTCTGATACCAATTGATAAGATCGTTTAAGCTCAAGATTGATTAGATCTTATATATCTAGGATGAACAATAACAATGATTGATAACACGCAGCGGAATAATAAAGAACACAATCAAAGTTATCACAAGGTTTTCTTTATTGAACGTTTCCCTATTACCCCAACTATAATTTGGAAAATTATAATAAATCATCAAATATCAAACATTAATAACTCCTCAAAAAATCAATATAAATAAACACCCCCATAACTAAAACTAAAAACCACCACAACACATGTATAAAAAACCCCCTAATCTAAAAAACATATAACATACATCAACCACAATCACCTCACACTTCAACTACCAAACACCACATACCAAACCCCACAAATTACCCCCACATATAAAACACCTAACCCCAATTACCCACATAAAAACCCATTTATATATTTACCTCAACCACATTTACCCAAATTAAAACTTCCCCACCAAATTTACCAACCTCCCCTTAAACCCCCTCAAATAACTAATAAAACCACTTAAACCCCTAAAACCTTAAACCCCACCCAAAACATTTCAACTACCAATAAAACAAACCACAATTAACAATCCCTTAAAACCCATAAAACACAGATACAAAAACAACCCCATAATTAAGAGAGATCAAATTAAACATAAATCCAAAGAAGTTACATAGTAAAGAGATCAATATCACTACTTAAGAGATCTAAATACATCTCTTAGAAGTACGCTCTCCCTGATAAAATCTCGCTCTCACATGTGAACTGATAAACTAACTGCATATAACTCCCACTCCATGCATCTCCGTGTCCTTGACCAGAGATACTCTCGCGTAATAGAATAGATGAGACTGCTAAGTACTCCCGCCCCCCCCCCCCCTAGATACCACTACTCATAAGACATGCACCTATGATATCCACCTGTGAACTTCGCCTCTACTGACCTCTTCCTCTAGTTGAGTAAGACTTCGTTTCCTATGACTCTCTAGCAACATCGCTCTCCCCACCACATCTCCACTCATAGTGCACACTCATGAACTGCCCCTGTAACATAACAGATCACACTGGTGTACTGCGCATCCCCATATCCTATAAGATCAGTGTGTGCATGTCACGTGTGTTGTACATTGTATCTACCTCACACTATAAGCAATATATGTTCCTCCTCGTGACAAAATATTACAAGTGACACACCGTGACGTCCCCTCCCATGATCATCATTGTATACATACGCGCTCATTATAAAATAACCTGTATACACCGCCATCACTCATCGCTAGTCGTCTAGACCCTTGTGAGAAAAATCGCATTCAACTAGATATAGATCATCACCTCAATTGTACACATGTGCGCAATCACAGAAAAGTAAGAGTATCAATATGTTCATGTGTATACTGTTATACTCAACGTGAGAGTGCGACAAAATCGCAGACTCTTCCACTAAAATCATAATTTGCAACCGCTACTCCAGAGTGCCTCTCAGTAGACCTTATGAGCTCGAAGAAGTGTGAAAAAGTCAAGAGAAATAGTACGCACTTTGTCAATTAAATAGATGTCTCTACCATTATGCAATGAAGAATTGATAACCACCGACTAGTGTTGAAGAAGTGCTCGCGCGTGAATCGCGAAGTAAACTATGTTTGATTTTGGGAAGTGATCATAGACTAGATCTCTCCTTATAGTGTAGATCAGAGTGCAGATAAAGACGAGGGATCGGTGTAGATAGAAGCTCTCCCTCTCCTGTGTTTAGAATTGACTTATTTGGTTAGGATTTAAGGATCTACTAGTCATATTTAGCTTAGGTTGCGCTTCTATAGCAGCTTATAAGCAAACTCAGTTAAGGCTTTTAGCCTTGAAGTTTTTTTGTTGTAAACTGTCACCTTTATCAGCTTATTTCTTGCTTATTTGTACGTTTTAAAAAATGTTGTTCATTACATAATATTATTAAACATAAAAAAAAAAATCATTTTTAATACAAAAAAAATCACAACAATGCCCCATTTCCTTATTACTACCATTTTCTCCCTTACTAAAAAACGTCAATTTATACCGCTACTCTACATCCACAATACATTCCAACTACGTATTCCACCACCTAAATCCATACAAACTACTCTTAAAACTTCCCCCCATAATCCTAAATCACCCTCCCCAATCTGAACACTACAATTGAAACAGAGATAATAAATCACGCTATAGACTATCCTCACTATTCCCCCAAACCACCAACCTCCCAAAACAACCTCACTCTCTCTCTCCCACCAGATTCAATGTCAGTAATCAAAAGATAGATTACTCAACTGAAATGCTACTCAAAGAATCACCTTTACTCAACTCCATTAACAAAACCACTTAAAACAAATCCAACATTCTTAGAGAAAACCCATAAAATCTCATTATACCCAACCATTAAACCACAAAAAAATCCAAAAAACAATAATATCCCAACTGTAGAGAATCAAAAACCAAAATACCTAACCAACCTCTCGAACATAACAAAAACTAAATAAAAACAATATAAAATACCAAACCAAAAAAATATAAAACACATAAATAAAAACTAATTACCACATAAAATCAATAAAAAATCATAATAATCTTATAAAATAAATTAAATACAAATGATGAGTTTAACTATAAACACTACTAAAACAAATAACTAACAAATATAATATAAAAGAAACTTATCCCAACAAATAAACCAAATAATTAAGAAAAATTACAATACAATTCCTTAACCCATAAAACCAAATTTTAAACTCAATAAAACACAAAAAACATTCCACCACACCTCATCCACACTGTGTGAGAACAAAAAACCAAAAATCTTAAACTCCAACCATAAATCCAATATAATTGTGAACAAAAATCTTTCTAATACAAATACTCTCTAAATAACTAATCCCCGCTCTCATCACTTCGCACCTCCCTCTCCCCCCTCCCACTGCCAATAATAACATTAGAATGCTTAATATGCTTTTTACAGTGAATAGGAACAAAATCATCCAACATTTGTTCCATTCAAACCATCAAATAATTCAGAACGAGTATTTTCGACTTATCGTCCTGTAGTATGATAAATATAGACGCTGTGTGGGAAAACGACCCGGTAAAATAGGAAAATCTCTGATTTGTGTGCAAGTCCTCTACTCGGATTTCATAGATTTTCTTTCTTCTAAACCTTATCACAGGGTCACTTGATTGGTTTGGTTAATATAAGTAGTATAGTAGTATTATTATTTATATATACCTAAAGTGAGGAAATCAGTTTTTTGGCGCCGCTGCCAGGGGGATGCGTGTAAGACGCTAGTGTATCAGTGAGTCTAACAGGAGTCGCAAATTAGGGTTTTAAATGAGTAATAGACTGACACAATTAGCTTTTGAAGTTGTCATAAGCTCTGCGTCGATGAGGTGTTTAGTGTGTCGCAGAATGTGAGTCTGAGATTACATATAGATTACTTCCGTGAGAGAGATAAATACAGTGTAGATCTTGATTCTGGAGATTTACGTTTTTTATTATATTATATAAGACAAAGAGAGAATATATACTCTCTCGTAGTACTAGGTAGAGGTTAAATAGTAGAGAGAATAATTCGCGTCGTAAATAATGAAATTAGACTGTATGAAGATATGAGAGAGCGGTTGGATATAAGATGGAGTATGTATATCAAACTGCATGTGTGTTGTATGCATTGAGTCAAGTGCTTCGCCGCTACCTACTAGATGACCAAAGATAGAGAAGTGAGTAAGAGATCTTTGTCTCGCGATATCGATGTGTCGCTAGTGTGCGTGTATGGTACGAGACTCTCGCTTGAATTAGAGATACGTGCTAATGAAGCGGTTACCGATAGAGTGTGGGTCATAAGTAGAGGTGATGCGGCGATACTCTTCTAGGAGACTTACGTCGACGTCATGGAGAGATAGTAGGAAGAGCGTGTTGTTGTAATGCCTAGAACTGAGACTAGCAGTACTCTCGGGTCTTCAAGGCTTTTGAGAGAGTCTCGCTGCCGCTATCTTGTAGATGCCTTGTGGGAGTCTGGTTGATGGTTCTTTTGTCGTGATTTTCGCTTGTGCGTGATGCGAAGTCTTGTGAGCTTTTCGCTTCGCAGTTGATGTCTTATCTCATTGTCCGTTATTAAAATAAATTGTGAATCAATTTTTGAAAAAACCAAAAAAAAATTAGTATAATTTCTCTTTTTATATTTCTTCTTAGTGCATGCGCACTCACTCTTCTTCGAATCTAGTTGGTGGAACTTCTACGAATCTAAATCCGAAAGGACATAATCGTAGACGTTCCAAACAAAGAGTCGAAATTTTTAATCTTGAAGAGCCTTTTGAAAATCAAGCTCCTCCCGTAGTTACGATGGCCGATCAACGTACTATGACGCAATTGCTCCAAGCACCCACCAAGGCTTACGAGGATGCAATCGTTGTTCCCGCGATCTCCATGGAAACTTTGAGGACTTAAATGGTTTGCTTACTCTTGTTCAAAATAAACAATTTTTTGGACATGACAAAGAAGACCCTCATGCTCACATTCGTTATTTCAACAAGATCACTTCTACGATGAAGTTCCCAAACGTCCCGAGTACGTCGGTTAAGCTTATGCTTTTTCCATTTTCCCTCGAAGGGGCCGCCCGGATTTGGCTTGAAAAAGAACCCCCTCGATCGATTCTTACTTGGGAAGATCTTGTTTCGAAATTCATCAACAAATTTTTCCCTCCCTCCAAAACAACAAACCTTCGAAATGAAATCACAAATTTCCAACAACGATTTGATGAATCTTTTTATGAGGCATGGGACCGATTCAATGATCTCCTTCGGGCATGTCCACATCATGGTTTTTCGAAATTACATCAACTTGATACTTTCTACAATGCTTTGAACTCTAATGATCAAGATTCGTTGAATTCCGCCGCGGGTGGTAATTTTTTGGATAAAATGCCTCGAGATTGCCTAAGAATCATCGAGAGCAAATCCAAAGTTCGTTATTCACGAAGCAAAGCGATTGTTGCCAAAGTGAGTACGAGCTCTTCTACCCCCGGTGTTTCTCCCGATGTTGCCGAACTTAAAGATATGGTGAAAGCCTTGCTTCTCGATAAGAAAAACCAATCCCAAGCTCCCGCTACCGTAAAAGCGGTCGAGGAAAGTTGTGTAACTTGCGGTGGTGCTCATTTCTCAACCGTATTCATTGTCCGCCACCGTTGGCAACGTTTATCGTGACTGCATATTCAAGAATACGTTTCACATGCCGCCGTGGTTAACTACAACCAAGGAAATACCGGTTACCGACCCCCGATGGCAAATCAAATTCGACCTCCCGGTTTTCCTACCGTTTAACAAAACCAGAAATAATCAAAACCGTTACAACCAAAACCGGGGGAACCCCGGCTTACCAAGCTCCGGCTTACCAAGCTCCGGCTCCTCAAACACAAGGTGTGTCAAAGGATGACTTTCAAAACTACATCAAAGCTAATGATGCGGTTATGAAAAATATGCAAAACCAAAACCAAAACATGCAAAACCAAATGACCAATTTAACGGACATGCTTACCAAATTCATGAATACCAATACCGCCTCTACTTCGGGCTCGGGTTCTCTTCCTAGCAACACCGTTGCTAACCCGAGAAGTGACTTGAAAGCAATCACTACCCGAAGTGGTGTTTCTTATGATGGGCCTCAAGTTCCACCTCCGCCTTCTTCTCTTCCTAAGGTGGTGGAACACGAACCCGAGGTGACAAAGGATACGGTGCAACCAAGCACCAAAAACATCCAACCTCCGAAGGTCCAAACCCAAAATGATGAGCCCGTTGTTGCTCCAAAGACTAAACCGACCATACCTTATCCTTCAAGGATTAACAAGGAGAAGCTCCGTGAAAAAGACGATCTTTTAGCTTTGAAATTTATGGAGATTTTTCGGAATCTCCACTTCGAGCTAAGCTTCGCGGATGCTCTCCTACACATGCCCAAATTTGCACCAATGTTTAGAAAGCTTCTCAATAACAAAGATAAGATAATTGACTTAATCAAGACGCCGGTGAATGAAAATTGCTCGGCGGTTATCCTCAAAAAGTTTCCCAAAAAACTTGGAGACCCTGGTAGATTTCTTATACCGTGTGATTTTCCGGAGATGGATGAATGCTTAGCCTTGGCCGATCTCGGTGCAAGCATCAACCTAATGCCTCTTTCCGTATGGGAAAAGCTAAATCTCCCAGATTTGACCAAGACCCGAATGATACTTGAACTTGCCGACCGAACGATTTCTACTCCAACCGGCATTGCCGAGGATGTTTTCGTGAAAGTTGGAACATTTTTCTTTCCGGCCGACTTTGTAGTCGTTGATTATATTGCCGATCCTCGGGTTCCTTTGATTCTCGGGAGACCTTTCTTGAGGACGGCACGAGCTTTGATTGATGTTCACGGTGAACAAATGACCCTTCGACATGATGACCAATCCATAACATTCAAAGTTGGTGATACTAAGACATTCTCCTACAATATCATTGAATCGGTTAACCGAGTCGATGTTATTGATGTAGCTTGTGAGGAGTATGCTCAAGAAGTACTTGGATTTTTGGATATTTCCAAGAGTGGCAATCCCACCCCAACTTTGGAACCAATCCTTTCTACTTCTCCCCTTTCTCTCACTCCTTTTGAGGGAGGTGACTTCATTTTGGAAGAGATCGAAGCTTGTCTTACTAGCAAATCAATTCCACCGGGAATTGATGATGCCGACTTCGATCCAAAAGAAGACCTTCTCACCCTTGAAAGATTGCTTAATTCTGACCCATCTTCCACCCTCCCTCCGGAAGAACAAAAATTTGAGGAACTTAAGACCGTTGAACCTTCTAGTGATGAACTCCCCGAGCTTGAGCTCAAAGACTTACCACCTCATCTTGAGTACGCGTTTTTGGAGGGTACCGATAAATTACCCGTCATAATCGCTAAAGACTTAAAAGATGAGGACAAGACCGCTCTTCTTAAGGTTCTTAGATCACATAAGCGTGCCATAGCTTGGAAGATTTCGGATATTAAGGGAATAGATCCAAATATTTTCGTGGATAAAAAGCTTATTTGGCTCGATTTTGCTTAAATCGTCCTAGTGTTCTTGGTGGAGAGTTGCTTATTTAATTATATCTCTTGCCGGCGGTTTGACTAGCTAGGGGACAAGATCCACGTTTTTAGGAAAAGGTAAACAGCGAGTTGCCAAAACAGCGAGTTGCTAAAACAGCGAGTTGCTAAAACAGCGAGTTGCTAAAACAGCGAGTTGCTAAAACAGCGAGTTGCTAACGGCGAGTTGCTAACGGCGAGTTGCTAACGGCGAGTTGCTAACGGCGAGTTGCTAACGGCGAGTTGCTAAACAGCGAGTTGCAAAACAGCGAGTTGCTAAACCGGGCAGCGTTTAATTATTTTATTAGGGCGAGCGAGTTGAAAAAAGAAGCAGCATATATGATTATTCTATACACGCGGTTTTGCTTACACTAGCAGCGGTTTGATTAAAAAAAAAGCATCACTTCAGAACAAACAGAATGAGTTTGACAAGTACAAAGCCTTTAATGACCGGACGATTGATTATGAGATTCTTCAAACAAACGGGTTTTTTTTTTTTAAATGAAACTCTAGGACTATTAACTTTAAAAAAGACATGAAATTAAAGAAGGTTTGAAAACTAAAGCTATTAATTTCAGTTCTCAATCAGAAACACGATGAATTAGTCAAAAAATAGTCTTTTAACAAAGTCACAACAGGAAAGGTTAACTCAAAGAGAATACAAAGGTCATTCGGATTTAAAGTTAAAGAAGAAAAAGATATTGACAAGAGATTGAAAATGGACTAAACGTTAAAGTTTTGAACGAAATAGTTTATCTCAGAACTCAAGTCAATTCAGACCATTCATATGTTAGCACCCAAATGTGCGACATATAATGGTAGACTAACCTTTGCCAATCCAAGGTACCTCAAGAAAGCTCAATCTGAAAAGCCCTGTTTGTATGAGATCCCATATGATACTCTGATCCTGCAAAACAGATTTTGTCCCCTGAAAGGAAGAGACCATGATCTATATACAGAGAGTAGATCAAAATTGAATAAAGATTATGTTAAACCATATGATTACACTAATCAGAATAGTCTTTATGAAATTTTTAAAGGACCCTCACGGAGTATCTTTATCAGTTGGAACGCGCAAAAGAAGTTAGGAAGACAATGTGGAGAAAACCGTTTGTTAGAACAAAACCAAACATTGCTAAAAATGTTGCCTTTCTACCCGTATCGAAATCCATTAGTAAAAAGTAGACAAGTTTTTAGAAATGACATTTAACATCAATCAATTTAGGGAAATTGTTGATCAAACTTGGTTTAAACATACTAGTGATTATTTTCGCGTACCAACTGCTCATGATATGGAACTTTTGATAAAAACCTTTCTAATGCCTCTTTCCATAAAATCACAAAATGATAGCTTTCGTTTTGAACATGAACTTAAAACGGAAATGCATGAAGATTTTGAGTACGTTAAATCCCTTGAAAAAGAGATTGACGAACTTGAATCTGAGAAGGCTGATTTTTCAAATATGTATGATCTACTTCTTGAAGAGTGTGTGTCTAAAGATGTTATATGTTCATATTTGCATTCTTTGTCTGAATTAAATGCTCATACTGAATTGCAATGCATGTATCTTCATAAAGTCAAAGAATGTGAATGTCTTGCACAAAAGCTGTCGAAACAAACTGAATCTGTTAATAACGAATTCTTACTAGCGTTATTAAAGAGTTTTGCTAATCTTGAGAAACACTCAATTTCTCTGAACTTTCTTACCAACAATGTAAAGAACAGATGAAAAAACAACCCGTTAGCAAAGAATATTGTCAAATGTATTTCGAAAAGAACGTGAACAATATCATGAAATACAAGATTTGAAAGCTCAAATGCAAGACAAGAACATGGTGATAAATGAGTTAAAGAAACTCATTCTGGTAACAAAAGGAAAGTCTGTGGAAACTCAGTTTGATAAACCATCTGTTGTTCGACAATGCTCAACGGATTCCAAAACCATCAGTTTTAGGAAAACCGGCTCCTTTTTCAAATTCTCCTAAAATGAGAAGTTTTCAAACGAAACAGTCGGTTAATAAAACTAATGTGTCGGATGGTTTGTTTAAACAAGTCACTCAACAGAATTTGCCTCAGAATAGAAAACAAGCAGAAATACACTCGAATGTGCTTAAACCAGGAATGTATAGAATTGCCACTACCACAACACAAAACAGAGAACCGCAGTTGCCTCATGCTTCTAGGAATACTAATCCTCACGTGTCTAAATCTTCAGGAGTAAATCACACTACTAGTGTTAGCAGACCACAGCTTAAGTGCTATCAAGTTAAAGATCAGGTCGTGCCAAACAATAGTCAAGTGAAGTTTAAAAAGAAGGAAGTAGAAGACCATCATAGGATTTCTAATATTTCTAAGAAAACAAAGTCTGTAACTGCGTGTAATGACAGTTCAAATTCCAGAACGTCGAATGTGAATGCTGTTTGTGCTGAATGTGGAAAATGTGTGTGTAATTCTAATCATGATGCTTGTGTTTCTAGATACTTGAAAGACGTGAACGCTAGAACTAAGAAGCCTAAGGTAGTGCCTATTAGTGCTAGTAAACCCAAGAGAAAAGCGAACAAATCTGTTGCAACACCCCATAAGAAAACAGTTACATCAGATACCCATAATTCAAAATCCAAGAGTTACCATAAAGGAGTTGTAAGAGAATACAAATCAGGAATGGAAATGGTGATAGCTCATAGATGTCCAATCAGGATATAAATGGACACTAAAAGCCTCTTAGACCAAAAAGATTGGATGCCTAAAAATAGGAAAAGGATGTATCACAATTATTTAGTCCACTATAGAACATTGTCCTCAAGGATTACAAATGTTCTTGAAGATATCAAATTCCTTAGGATCCAATTTGTCCTAAAAAAAAAAAAATGTTCCATCTACCCTCTAATTCACTCTGCAATTGTGCAACTCATCCTATTCATTGTTTGACTCTGGATGCCAAAGCACATGACGGCAACCTCAACTGTTTGTGAATTTTGTGGGAAATTTCTGAAGTACTGTTCGTTTTGGAAATGATCAATTTGCTCCAATTCTTGGTTATGGAGATCTGAATCAAGGGAATGTCATGATCAAATGGGTTTATTACGTCGAAGGCCTCAATCACAATCTTTTCTCGGTTGGTCAATTCTGAGATCGGATTAGGAGGTTGCTTTCAGGAAATCTACTTGTTTTGTGAGAGATCTTCAGGGAAATGATTTACTAACTGGTAATCGTGGATCTGATCTCTACACAATATCTCTTCAAGAAACAACTTCATCAACTCCAATCTGTTTCATGGCTAAAGCTTCACCAACTCAAGCATGGTTATGGCATCGAAGACTTTCTCATCTTAACTTCGATTACATCACCTTACTATCAAAGAAAGATATTGTGACAGGCTTACCTAAGTTGACATATGTCAAGGATCAACTTTGTTCGTCTTGTGAAATAAGTAAAGCAAAAAGAAGCTCATTTAAGTCAAAAGCTGTTCCAAGTTCCAAAGGAAGGCTGAATTTGCTTCACATGGACTTGTGTGGTCCAATGCGGGTTGCAAGCATAAATGGGAAGAAATATATTCTGGTGATTGTTGATGACTATTCCAAGATCACTTGAGCACTTTATCAAAACGATCCAAGGATGAAACACCAGAAGTTCTCAAAGATTTTCTCACGATGATTCAACGCAATCTTCAAGCTCAAGTAATTACTGTCCGTACTGACAGAGGCACAGAGTTCTTGAACAAGACACTCCATGCTTATTTCAAAGAAGAAGGCATTGAACATCAGACTTCCACTCCTCGAACACCTGAACAGAACGGCGTTGTCGAAAGACAGAACCGCACTCTTGTTGAGGCTGCTCGAACGATGCTTTCAGCTTCTAAGCTTCCATTATCATTTTGGGCTGAAGCAGTTGCAACCGCATGCTATACTCAGAATAGATCAATCATCATATCGACTCATGGAAAGACGGCATATCACATCATTAATGACAGGAAACCTTCAATAAAACATCTCAATCTTTGTTGCATTTGTAAGCATAAATGAGATGGGGAAAATTTAGATAAGATGAAATAAAAAGGGGATCCGCTGTGTCAGTGAGTGTGTGCGAGCGAGTCTACCAGTCGAAGGGATATCGTGTTTACAACAAGAGAACACGCTTAATAGTTGAGTCCATTCATATCAAGTTTGATGAAATCAAAGAAATGATGTCTGATCACAACAGTTCAGACCTCGCACCACAACGACAAGAGATGTCTGTTGAAAATGTCTCTTCAGGCCTCGTTCCTCAAGGACAAAAGGCGTCAGATTATGACAACTCTGACCCCGTGCCCCCAAGACAAAATGTTGTTCCTACAGCAGAAAAGACAGATTCGTCACAACAAGGGTTAGAATTTCTCTTCAGTCCTTTACTTGAAGAATATTACAATCCAACACACGGTCTCGCTGAGGAAAACAACAATGATCAAGCACCGAATGCATCGTTTCACCAAGATGACTTTTTCAATCCTTTTTGTACACGGGTACAAGAAATTGGTGAGTCTTCCGTACAAGAAATTGGTGAGTCTTCCTCACGCAACATTGATAATACCGATGTGCATTCATTTCAACCACAAAGTCATGATTACCGATGGACCAGAGATCATCCATTAGAACAAGTTCGTGGAAATCCAACCATGCCAGTTCAAACAAGACGACAGCTTGCCACAGATCCTGAAATGTGTATGTTCGCGCTCACGGTGAGTATTGTTGAACCGAAGAACATTAAGGAGGCAATGGCTGATTCTGCATGGATCGAAGCAATGCAAGATGAACTTCATCAGTTCGACAGACTAAAAGTCTGGGAACTAGTCGACAAACCATTTGGCAAGATGATTATAAAGCTAAAGTGGTTATGGAAGAACAAGAAGGATGAAGATCAGACTGTAATTCGCAACAAAGCACGACTTGTAGCTAAAGGTTATGCTCAGGAAGAGGGTATTATCAATGTTGCTCGCTTGGAAGCAGTTCGGATTTTCGTTGCCTACGCAGCACACAAGTCTTTTCCAATCTATCAGATGGACGTGAAAACGGCATTTCTTAATGGTCCACTGAAGGAGGAGGTTTATGTTGCTCAGCCAGAAGGGTTCGTTGATCCAGATCATCCAGAAAAAGTCTACCTTCTAAGGAAAGCTTTGTATGGATTAAAGCAAGCTCCAAGAGCCTGGTACGATGAACTATCAAACTTCCTGATGTCCAAAGGCTTTACTAAAGGTACAATTGACCCAACTTTATTCATGATAAGATACAGGGAGGACATTCTACTTGTGCAAATTTACGTCGATGACATTATTTTCGGGTCCACAAACCCTAAATTTTCTAAAAGATTTGAAAAATTAATGCACAATAGATTTGAGATGTCCTTAATAGGGGAAATGAAATTCTTTTTAGGACTTCAGATCCACCAATCCCCAAGATGTATCTTTAGCAATCAGGCCAAGTACTCTTTAGAAATACTTAAAAAACATGGTATGGAAAAATGTGATAACATTGGTACACCAATGGATACAAAACCTAAACTAGATGCAGACCTAAGTGGTTAACCCGTTGACCAAACTAACTACCGTAGTAAGATCGGGTCACTCATGTATCTGACATCTAGTAGACCATACATAGTGCAAGCAGTATGTTATTGTGCACGGTATCAAGCAAGACCGACTGAAAAACACCTCAAAGAGGTTAAAATGATCTTTTGATACTTAAAGGGAACCATTAACATGGGACTCTGATATCCGAAGGATTCTGGCTTTGAACTAACAACTTTTTTAGATGTCGACCATGCCAGATGCCTTGATACTCGCAAAAGCACTTCTGGAGGAATACAGTTCCTAGGTGATAAGTTAGTCAGTTGGATATCAAAGAAGCAGGACTGCACTGCAATGTCATCAACAGAAGCGGAGTACGTGGCGTTATCTGCAAGTTGTGCTCAAGTAATGTGGATGAGGACACAACTTAAGGATTATGGCTTCAACTACAACAAAATACCGTTATATTGCGACTCTCAGTCAGCCATAGCAATCTCATGCAACCCCGTGCAGTACTCTCGTAACAAGCACATCCATACTCGCTACCATTTTATCAAGGAACAGGTTGAAAATGGTATAATTGAACTGTATTTTTTCATAACTGAATACCAATTAGCTAACATGTTTACTAAAGCCTTACCAGAAGATAGGTTTCAGTATCTTGTCAGACGAATTGGTATGAGATGTTTGACTCGAGCAGAATTAGAGGTTCTGACAATTGAATCTGCTTGATATATTCTTCAAACATCGACTTGTAAATATTATTGAGAAAAGCAAAATACAAAAATATAAAACCTATAAAACCAAATACAAAAATATAAAATTTCAAAAAGAAAATACAAAGTCATAAAATTTCCAAAAAGAATCTTCTTGACATGTCTCTTGGAATCGATAACATTTACGTAACTAGAAATGACGATTAATATTGTCACGGGTATATAAATGAAGTTCGAGCAAGTGTTTCAAATGCTTTCAAAACATGTCATTTCTAATTTTTCTTTATGGCTTATGTGCAAATATCAGTACATAACCCGGACTTCAAATAAAGGAAAGTTTATCTATAAAGATAACTTATCCTAATAACGAGAAAATTAAATTTCTCGGTCTTGAGCTGTTCCAACACAATTTTTCAAGAATTTCTCAAATGACAATTCATAATCTTTTAAAATTGTGTGTTCAACACTCCAACCCTCATCAAGTTTTACAAGACAATTCTTCTACATTTGGTGTCATTTTTCAAAATGAGTCAATGTTTGAGGGGGAGTTTTTCCGAAAAACAATGTTTTAATGCTTTTGGATACTCTTCTTAAATGCTTTCGGTATTCAAAACATTTAATATAATCTTAATAACAAATCAAGAATAATAATGACTACTCAATAGATTATATGTTATAAGATGATTTCGTGGTTGAGCACAATTCTCCAAGAATTCTTCAATGACAATTCATAATCTTTCAAAATTGTGTGCTCAACAATGCTAACCCTCAATTTTATATTCATTTTACAACCTGGTATCATTTTTTGGTGTCAAACATATGTAAAATTGAGGGGGAGCAAGTTAATGTTTCATATAATTCATGTTGATAATATTTTTTCTCCCCACAGAATTTTCATGACAAATTTTAATCACAAGGTATTTCAAAAACTAAATGAATTAGTATTTAAAATAAGGGAAGAAATGTAATTAAAATGTGATCTTGAAAATAATAAGTGATCTAATCGACTCAAAGTGCTTGATACTCTTCGGAAAAGGTTTTATGGTTACGATCTCATACCCATCAACATCTTAATTCACGACGATTCTGAAGTCATAAGGTGGTTAGGTTAGGTATTAGTCCTATGATCCAACCAGAACCGCAGTGATCTACCCAAGGACAGTCCATAATTAGAAATAGCAGTCCTTAGGTATGATTGGAGATGAATGAGTACAAGGGAATAATGCTGACTAAGATTGAGCTAACACTGGAACAATCACAACAAGGTGTTAGTAATGACGTCTTTATAAGCATTGAAGGGGTTAAAGAATGAAAAAGAAATGTAAGGATAAAGGGTCTAAAGAAAGAAGCCATCCCTACACTTTAGGCAGAAACCGGGTCAATACATAATCTATCGGTTTTCACAAAGATGAATTCTGATATTAAAGAATGACACCATGGACCCAGTGATGCAATGCACAACCCTTCCCAGCCATTCGATTTTCTCTCAACAGAAACTTGTCTCATTTGTCACGGAGATACACACGACTTCTATTGACTTTCTCACTCCGAGTTAGTTGATATTGAATATGTGGCAGTCTGCTCCAGCCTCCGAGTACTAAAACCATAACGCACTAATCGAGTCTAAAGCCAAGAGATCAATAAAATAAATCTCATTAGGACACATTCCATTACAAACACTTGTTGAAAATCATCAAGTTCTCAAGCTGTTAACAAGAGTCCTACGCATTATCCTTGTGATTTTTCCAGAACATCCGAGTGATACTTAAGTATTCACAGTGAAGATGGAAATCCTGCTTGAGCCAACATCAAACAAGCTCTTGGTAGGTGACTTACGCGATTCTATATGAATCAAACTTGTGTCAATTGAAAAGAAACGATGGTGCGATTCTATGTGAATCAAACTTGTTCTAGTAAAATGAATTGACGGTTTAATCAGAAAGATAATAACTATCTAATTCACTCTAACCGTGTTGTCTGCTTTAAGACGCTCTAGTAATGAGAACGGCTAGTGCAGTTGCGAAACCCTGTCAAGAAGATTCATTTGAATTCTATCTGATCACAGGCAGTATTTATGCTGATTAACGGGGAACCGTGGTTATTGCAACCTTATTCGACGAAGTGACAAAGACACTCTCGTCCATATTTGTCGATTATCACTAACGTAAACTTGCAGGTTATACGGTGGTGGCAGTATCTCATTCCAGCTGAAGTCGGATTCATTACCACATGCTCATGCTCAAACTACAAAGACATACTATAAGCATCAAGATTCAAGTATCAAGAAAGCTCAAGTATTAAAGACAAAGACTTCCGCAAACTCTGATAAACAAGATCTTCCTTTAAGATATCAAGTCTATCAAGGGAGATTGTTAACAAGCTTTCAAGATGATGCAAAGTATGAGCACGTTGGTTAAGACACAATATCGCAAGGTGGCAAAGACGATCAAGACTGAAGGAAAAAGATTTAGAGTTCTCGAAACAAAAGACAAAGTCGAAAGACAATGACAAAGGCTCAGGATCAAAGATCACGAAGCATGAAGGAACAAGCCTACAACAAGATAAATACCAAGACAAATACAAGAGTTTAACGACAAAAGCAATCTCATTGATCTCATGAAGGAGTGTCACAATGAACTCACTTCGGGGGAGATTGGTAGCCTCAAAATATTGAGTCGAACAAGAAGTTCGTTCATTTGGAATATTAGGTCTCGGTCATTTATATATTAAATGTTGTAATAGGCTGGAACGGGAATCGGGCTCATTTAATTAATCTAATATTGTACGCGTTTCAGACTAAGGTCCAAAGTAATCACGAGCCCGACAGAAAACAAATACCACCGACCATAAGACTCAGTAGTCGCCCAAAAAAAAAAAACAAAAAAAAGTAGAGTGGTATAAATACCCTCTCCAAGTGTGGAGATGGGGATGGTCTCTTTGTTTTCCCCCCAACTTTTGCCCCCAAATTCACCAACCCATCTTATTTTCTCTCTACTTTCTCTCTCTAAAATTCTTTCATTATCATTCTTCTTATCTATTTTTCTTGGTATCCATGGTGAAGTGAAGGTGATTATTGGGTTATTTACAGAACTCATAAACCAAAACACAGGTACAAAATTTATACATAAATCAACAATTATAGCCATGAGGTATTAAAAAAAAATCACCAATTAAACCTCAAAAAATCATAAAATCAAAGACAAAACCAAACATGTATATACTAGTGAAATCTAAATATCTAAACCTCGAACCACCAATCTTCTTATACTGTCCGGTTTTTATTAATCGTGAGCTTCAATCAAACCCTAATTTTTTTCCCCAAAATTGAAACAAAATAATCAACAAAATCACAAAACTTTTTAGAATATAACTAAAAGTCCAATATTTATTTTAGACAAAATCAAGATATAATTAAGCCTTTCAGTTTCAAATTAAGCCTTTCAAGAGATGAAAAAAAGTCCAACAAAGCAACATACCTGGCAATTTTAAGCTCCTAAATTGTAATCACCTACGAATTAGAGGCCACACATAGAAATAAACCCTTTTAGAAATAATGGAGGGCACTTATATCAGTTTTAAACAATTCAGAATTAGGACATTAAAAATCATACATTTAGGTCATTGAAAGAGTTTTTTTCTTCTTTTATAAAAGTATCTTCGGAATCACTGCAACAACTGTAACACCCTATGCAAATCTTACATCGCCAGTGGCTTGGAGTGATCCTTGGTATATAAGTAATATCCTTGCCTTAACAGACACATCGCGTTTTGTGGTCTACTGCGAGTGGGGTTTTTAGGAACTAGCAGTTAAGCGTGCTCGTGTGAGAGTATCACTAGTATGGGTGACCTACCGGGAAGTCTCACACGAGGGCCACAAAAGCAAAGCCGTGAGCCTGTGGGCAAAGCGGACAATATTGTTTGTAACAGTAGCAGGATGTTTCATACAACAATCATATTTAATACATATTTCTTCACTCTTTATTTTTTGAATCTGTACAAATATTTATTAGGTTTTTTTTCGAATTAGGGTAGTGGGTTTAAATAAAAATTAGGATGAGTGTCGATGTTTATGTGATTTTGCTCTTCTGGAGTTAGTCTTAACCCTTGTTTTGTTCTTCTAAAGTTTAGTTTTAACCCTTACAATGTTTGTGAATTACTCCCACTTTTTGAAAGTTTTATTTTTTATGTTTGTGACACTTACATTTTTTAACTTTATTTATTTATAAAAAACGAATTTGTAAACAGTATTTAAAAAAAAGCGAAAATTTATGAATTTAATGACAAATAAGGAAATTTTTAGGTTGTTTTTTTTTAAAAAGAAAATCAAAAAGAATAATATAAGAGCATCATACCTAATAAGGAAACATTCTTTTTTTTTGAAATATAAAAGTCATCACTTTTCATTTTCCTTTATTAGATAAAAGATTATGAATACTAACACTAATTTAACATTCAAATATTTATAATAACGTCATTATTCTAGATGCTCATAATCCTCATATAGATGTACGCATCATTGTGTGTAGGATCCCTAGATCATTCCATGTATGAAGCACAAGATCAATGACACCCAAGATTAAACATTAAGAACTTTTTATTCAAAAAAACAAAGAGAGGCTACAAACCCTTAAGATGGAAAAATGAAAATGAGTAGCTAACCTAATTTTGACTAAACTAGGAGTATTTATACTAATAAGGATTTGCCTTTGAGGGCTTTCTTTTTGGGCTTTTTACATCTGGCACCATTTATACATATAAAACTATTAAAATAAATAGTATTTTCTGTGCTGACTTTTGCCTTTGTAACTTCGAGGTACCGAAGCTCTTCTCTTGGTCTTGGGGTCCATTTATGTGTTCCTGACAATCTACCAACCTAGATGAGGCTCATGAGAAAGTTCTCACTCGTGATTGTCTCTTTTCTTTTCAGCTCGTTGTTGATTGCGGTACTTCACTTGTTGTGCTTTGGTAATTCAAACGTTAACACCTTGATCATGATCTTCAGAATTTGATGTGATGACTTGATCTTGATCTTTGACTTGTTTAAGCTTTACTTCTTTGAATTACTTTGTGATCTCCTTTCACTTAGACTTTGCCATACGCTGATCTTTAGACTCACATGCTCATATCTGTTGGAATCTTTGAAAGCTTTGATGATGTCTCTTATTTCCAATCATTGGTTAATTTTTAGCATTTGAAGAAGACAATGATTCTCAGAGATGTGCGGTTCTTGTATGAAAAACTTTCGTGATTACTTTCAGTTACTGTGGTATGGTTATGAGCATTGTTAGTCTTGCATAGGAAACTTTGAGTCGTCATTGCCATGATATAAACAATTTAGATACCAACATAAAACCATTTGTTATGTTTAAAATCCCCCCATCTTAATGTGTCTGAAATCCTTTTGTGAACACAGAGGGGTTTTATATTTTGAAGGATCAAGTATAGACGATACTCTCAATATGGTCGGTTACGTTACCCTCTGATCCGTGAGGTATTCAATATTTCTGTATGAATACTGCACCTGTGATCAGATAGATTCATTAAAAGAACCTTCTTGACAGGTTTTCCGGCCGTGACAAGCTAGATTCCTCTAATACCTAAGTATCAGATTCCCTAATGTTCGCCGTTCTCTTAGACCGATGTCGAAGACTAAAACACTATAAGTATTTATACTATAGATTGGTAAGAGTGAGTCAGTACAGTTATATCTGCTGTACTATACCGTACAATTCCTTTTTCAGCGTTTTACTTCTTAATACAATTAAGTACCGTAGAAGGCCTGTGGCAAAAATGATTTGAAAAAACATTCGATGTGCTTATAAAATTTGTTTGGGGCACAAACGAAAGTTTAAATCAGAATGCTTCTGATGATGTTTTGAAATATATCCCGAAAGATATGAAGTGCCTTGGGAAATCCAAAACTTGTACAAGTACATTTACTGGAAATCGCCACTTCACTAGTGGGCGCAGTCCGAGGACCAAGCATGAACATTCATCCGAATAACCTGTGGTACATCATCTCTTTCCTCAGCCATTCCATAAGATCACTTACCACGATCATGAAAACAAAGATTCTTTGTCATTTATCAAGATACTTGTGTAATAACACATAACTTTTCGGTACCTGGACATTTTGGATAATATTATCACTTATGCTCCCCTACACATGTTGCGTCGATTATCGAAAGATGTTAGCACATGGCATGGTTAGGACTTTAGCACTTTTAGATTCAAATCGAATCATTAATTATCGTTTTACATGTTTTAGGTCACATTCTCCTCCCCCGATCAAAGTATAGGAACTTATGAATGGTTTTGATCAGGATTGACTTAAAAATGTATCAATCTCCCCCTCAAAGGATGATGGTGAGGTGAAATAGCACAAATTTCAAGTGAGTAATTGACGCAAGACTCTTTTAGAATACCAGACAGAATGATATGCCAATTCTGTCTTGAATTTAAGCGGTTGGTCGTGTCATCTTGCAGTATAGATATCAAGTCAACTCAGTTTACGTCCTTTTGAACTGATCTAACTGTTAGAAATACTGATCCTCCCCCCAACACAATGACCCTGTGTCAATGTTTGATTGTTACCCGAAAGTTTGATAAATCAAGTTGTTTATGAGAAATGGTTCGGGGGCTTAGACAATTTTGTCTGTGGAAGTAATAATCTGCACTGAAAACTGTAACATTATGTTCTCTGGGTTAAGACCGGGTTACAGTCTGAAATAACTGCAAGCCATACTACTAAACTAATTTTTTTTTTTTTTTTTTAAATATACACAATAATACAATGTGAAACACTTGGTTACCCGGAGACAGACTCATCCTGTAGTTCCTTCAGAGTTTCTGGTGACATTTGTTTAACTCCAAGCAGTGGGAGTAGAGTTGCGAAGCGCTCTCTCGGTAAGGCCTTCGTAAAAATCACGCCAGTTGGTATTTAGTTTCCACGAAAATTCAACCCTCAACAACTTTACTTTCAACCTGCTCTTTGATAAAGTGATGACGGATATCAATGTGCTTGGAGCGCGAGTGTTGAACACTATTACAGCATAGAGCAATAGCACTTTGATTGTCACAATACATCGGAATTTTGTTGAACGCAAATCCATAGTCTCGGAGTTGAGAACGCATCCAGAGGATTTGAGCACAACATCCTGATAGGGCGATGTATTCAGCCTCTGTAGTGGAGATGGCGGTACTTTTCTGCTTTTTGGATGACCAGCTAACAAGTCGATGTCCAAGAAATTGAGCTGAACCAGAAGTACTTCTCCGTGTGTCATGACATCCTGCATAGTCAGCATCTGCAAAAGCTTTTAGTTCAAAGCCGGAGTCCTTCGGATACCACAGACCCATGTGAATGGTTCCTTTTAGGTACCGAAAGATCCGCTTTATAGCAGTAAGGTGCATTTCAGTAGGTTTAGCCTGGTATCGTGCACACATACAAACAGCAAATACTATGTCAGGTCTAGATGCACTAAGGTACATAAGGGAGCCAACCATACCACGAAATCGTGTAGGATCAATTAGCTTTCCTCCCTTATCTTCATCAAGATTGGGACGCTCCGCCATTGGAGTGTCAATGGGTGTGCAGGAGTCAAAACCAAACTTTTTCAAGATTTCCTGGGCATATTTGGATTGGTTGATAAAGATGCCTCTGGGATTTTGAGAAACTTGTAATCCTTAAAAAGATTGAGATTTGTCCCATCATCGACATCTTGAAAGTTGAGTTCATAAAGCAAATAATTTGCAGGCTTTGGGGTAAGTAGAGGCAAAGATAAATATCATCTACATATATTTGTAACAGTAGAAGATGTTTGTGTTTTTCTCGTGAAGGAGTGTAGGAGTCGAGACCACGCCTTTTGTAAATCCTGACTTGATGAGAAACGCTGATAGCTTGTCATACCACGCACGTGGAGCTTGTTTGAGTCCATAGAGAGCTTTCTTGAGGCGGTACACATGCGATGGATGCTCTGGATCTACAAATCCTTCTGGTTGACTAACATAGACAACTTCATTCAGTTCGCCATTGAGGAAGGCGGTTTTCACGTCCTCTGGAAGAATGACCCATGTCTCATTCACTGGCTGCGTGAGCAATGAAGAGTCTGATCGCTTCTAATCTAGCAACCGGAGCAAATGATTCCTCAAAATCAATACCAGCTTCCTGACGATATCCTTTCGCCACTAACCGAGCTTTGTTCTTCAAGACGTCTCCATATTCATCCAACTTAATTTTGAAAATCCATTTGAGCGGGATGATAAGAATATTATCTGGACAGGGTACAAGTATCCATACATCTAGACGTTCAAACTCATGAATTTCTTCCTGCATAGCCTCAATCCAGCACGAGTGCTCTAAGGCTTGCTTGTAAGTCTTTGGTTCAACATGAGTTAAGAATTCATTGAAGAAACACCACATCGCGTCGGTTTCTAGCTGTTTCCTGGTAGAGACAGGTCGGTCTTTATCCCCAATAATGTTTTCAAGTGAATGAGCTTGAGTCCACTTCTGCACGTGAGGTAATTGGTTGTTGGGAGTAACGTCGATATTGACAGTGTTGGAAGAAGATGCTTCTGAATCGGTTTCAGGAGCAGTATAGGTGTCAAACACATTACTGTCAACATGATCGAACAGTGTTTCAATATCAGAATCACTAGTGTCTGGTAGAGGTATTTGATGAGGCAAGAGGCTTTCAGTAACTGCAGGAGCGCCTTCTGAGATAACTGTTGTGGAAGGTGAACCTATGGCATTCTCGGGTGCCTGAGCAGCGTGAGCATTTACCGGAGGTATCGGAACAGCCGGAGGTGGAATGACCTCATCATCATCAAACCATTGAAACAAATCGTCTACCTGTTTCTTTGTAGGAGGGACACTAGGTGGTTCTGGGTCTTTTACTAGTTCAGAACGACTGCGTCCTGACTGTAAAGCAGTAAGTTCGAGTTCTGTACTGTTTGGCACAGAAGTCATTTGTTGAGGTGCGAGGCCTGAACTGGTTTGGACAGACGTCAACCCTTCGGTAAGTTCATCGAAGGCAACATGAACGGTTTCCTGAATCTTGCGCGTTCTTTTGTTGTAGATTCGGTACGCCTTCTTGGTGGGTGCATAGCCAACAAATATACCTATATCTGCTTTCGCCTTGAGTTTACCAACGTCATCGTAGTCATTGGTAGGATAGCACAGGGATCCAAATACTCGGAAGTACTGTAGATTAGGTTTCTTTCCCTTCAGCAGTTCATAATAGGTCTTTCCATGAAGCGTGTGTACAAGAGATCGATTAAGAGTATAACACGCAGTGGCTACAGCTTCAGCCCATAGGAACAGTGGAGCTTTCGCAAAGATGAGCATAGTACGAGCAGCTTCCATAAGAGTTCGGTTTCGTCTTTCGACAACGCCGTTCTGTTGTGGAGACCGAGGTATGCTCGTTTCATGAGAAATACCAACACTCTCAAACCATCCGTCGAGTGTCTTATTCACAAACTCCGTTCCATTATCTGTTCTGACGAAGCGAACAGTTGCATTAAGGGCTCGTTGAGTCTTCACAATAAACTTCTCAATCGCATGAGGAGTTTCGTCCTTAGTTCGAAGAAATCTTACCCATCCAAATCTGGTGTAATCATCCACTATCACCAAAACATACTTCTTTCCGTTGATACTTTCTGTTCTCATTGGTCCGCAGAGGTCCATATGTAGTGTATGGAGAACTTCAGTATTGGTGTTTTCCGTCTTTAGTGGATGTGATGCTTTCTTGCTTTTACCTAGCTGACAAGATGGACACAAATGGTCTTTGTCATATTTCAGCATGGGTAATCCTCTGACTAGATTTTTCCGAGCCAATTCGTTCAATGTCCCGAAATTCAGATGATTCAACCGACGATGCCATAACCATGACTTCGTTGAAGAGGCTTTTGTAAGCAAGCAAACTGGTGAAGCTGACATCATATCATTCAGTAAGATAGAGTACAGGTTGGTTGTCCGTGAACCTTTGAGTAGATCCACCATATCATAGTTACGGATGTGACACGAATGCTGTCGGAAAGCAACTTCTAAACCTTCATCACAAAACTATCCTACTGAGAATAGGTTGTGCTTGAGTCCTTCAACATAATAGACTTGAGAGATGATAGTGTCACCCAGTTTATAATCACCATAGCCAACGATCGCTGCATAATCATCGTTGCCAAATCTCACTGTACCAATGAACTTTTCTACAAAGTTGATAAGTCGCGCACGATCTCCGGTCATATGCCGTGAGCATCCTGAGTCCAAATACTAGAGAACAATTTGTACTACCTGCAATAATAGAAACATTTCTGGTGATTGGATGCCCTTTAAGGTTCCGGTTAGTTAACAATTAAGGATACCAGAAATCCCTTTGGAACCAGATTGTGGATCACAGAGTTTGCAATCAGGGAACCTAGAAATCATAGTTATATGCGCACTAGACTTAACACTTGGGGAAAGTTCTATAGGCTCAACACTTGGTTCCAGAATCCTAGTTAAAGGATGCATCTCATATAATTAGAAATGCCTGCCAGTGGGCTTCCACTGAGGCTTGGTATTAGCAACATTTTTGCTAATGTGGTTCCAGACTCCCTTAATGGGTTTCCCAACTCTCTTAATGGGTTTCCATTCTTTCGTTGGTTGGTGTGGAACTTAGTCTGGTGGGGTTTAACATTCATAGAGTCATCACACAAAACCAAACAAGCATTATGATTAGAAAAAACCAAAGATTTGTTACGTGCACCACAAGTATTGTTTGAATTTGAAACAGAAACAGAATGTTTAACAAGCAAATTAGAATCAACACGATTCTTTTTATTCAAAATCCTATGGTGTGCTTCTACTCTCCTCGCGTTCGTACTCTTAGCCGGCAAAGAGCTATGATTCCGAGGGGCTCTCTTAGGTACAGGTTTGTTGGCTCCAGAAGTGGGTTTTACTCCTGTAGACAGAGCCACACACACGTTAGTTTGCTTATTATGATGCACTACTGGTTTTTGAGTTGGTTTGAGTGAAGGTCTAGGAGGTTCATCAAAAGTTACTTGCTTCTTCTTAGGTAACGGGGTTGATTTGACCCAGTTAGCACGTTTGGGAGGTGGAATATACTTAGAACCTAAGTTGTACATCCCAGGAGCAAGCACTTTGGGTGTCTCAGAATTTGAAGGTCCACTACTTGTTTTACCAGTCACTTGGGCTTGCAGCTTTGTATGTTCTGCAGTTAAGGCACTAAGCTTTTCAGTGTACGCAGTACGTGAGTGAGTATTTGCCTTTGACAGTTCATCATACCGTCTTTTCAGACTTACGTTTTCTACCTTAAGGCCATCTAGCTGAATCCTAAGGGAGGTAATCATATCTTGCAACTGAATTCTGTCAGTGTCTAAGGCCTGTTGGTCACAACTACCTTCAGTGGAACCTACATTCAACACCTTCATGATGTTGATCTGAGCATCTAAATTCCTGATCGTGGCATCTTTCCCTTGAAGCTGATTTCTTAACTTATTTATTTCAAAAATGGCATTTGATGCACTTGACGTGTCACTGCACTGTTTATAATTCTGAAATTTAAGTTGTAAGCTAACATAATTCTGTTCGAGAAAGGCAAAACGTTTTTCAGATTCAGTAATTAGCTGTTTCTGTTTTGAAATCTCAGCTTCAAGTTCAAGAACCTTATTGTGTTCCCTATCACATTCTAATCTAAGATTATCACAAGAACAATTAGAACTAAGGGTAACAGCAACAGCAGAATAAAGCACAATAGAGCAAATATCTCTTTCTAAACATTCAGCAATTAAGCTGTCATTTTTGATTAAAAGATTTTTCTTCTCTATTATCAGGTTTTTATTATCAAGCACACAACGTTCATATTCATCCTCTAACGCATAGTGAATCTCCTTAAATTCTGCTACTTCCTTGACAATTGTGTCATCAGCAGTTTGTACGTGTTTCTTGAAATAATCAAGAAAAGGTACAACTTGTTGCAAAGCAAACTCTTTCGCGTATTCATAACACGGGAGTGACACATATAGAGGTTTGACTGTTGTTCTTTCTTTTATGATTGCATCAAATTGGGGAAAAACAGCCTTAATGTTGTGAAGGGTAGCTAGAACTTGACTAGGAGGCGGACTTTTAGGCACATAAGGAGTAACAGGTGTCGATGGGGTACTAGCTTGACTAGCAATTTCGTTGGCAGGAAGCCAATACACCTGTTCTCGGGACAGTTCCTTCTGAGGAACAAACATCATGGCATTGAGCT
This sequence comes from Tanacetum coccineum, assembly GCA_026074375.1. NCBI lineage: Eukaryota > Viridiplantae > Streptophyta > Magnoliopsida > Asterales > Asteraceae > Tanacetum > Tanacetum coccineum. The sequence goes on along the minus strand of BQNB010000455.1, from coordinate 143,786 downwards.
TCTCATAGAAGCCACTTGCAGGTCTAACATGCCCTGGTTTTCCTTTCATTTTAGCCATACTGACTTCAGCACTGGCTAATGTTTCATCAGTATCCCACATATTACTTGCATTAATAACGGGAGCCTTTTTCCCATATCGTGGGTTACTACGACCTAGAATATCCTTGTGCAAGTCCTGTGATGCATTTTTTGGTTTCTTTGAAAGCATTGGAATAGTATGAGTTGGCATTTGAAACTTTTGTAAAAGATCAGTTGCAACTTTGTTTGCACTTTTTAAACATACTATTTCATCGAGGTATTTATCCTCAAGTTTCTTTTTGTCAGTTAACACCTTTTGATTTTCAGATTTCAAAAATTCAATTGAAATATCTTTACTTTTTAGGTGTGTTTTTAGCATCACTTTCTCTTGCTCAAGTTCAGCGTTTCTTGCGTTACGCTGAGTCACTAGGTTTTGTTCCTGTCTAACTTGGCATTCTAGGTCAAGTTTAACCTGTTGGGTATCTAGACGAACAATTTCTAGCTTACATTTTGCAAGCTCAGCTCTTAAGGAGTCATTAACCAGGCATTGTTCCTGATTAACCTTAAGGTGTCCGTCTAACTGGGTTCTTAAGTCATCTAAGATGGTAATCATGGATATCTCACCGGGTGGCGCAGAAGATACCTCAGTTGGAACATCTTGAACTTCGCTGTCAAGTTGGTACTGATGATACGGAATCGTATTGTCATCAATATCCGACTCAACATCGGAGTCTAGGTGTTCTTCCTGGTGCATCTCATGTGTCAACAGATGATTCACATTATCAAAGATTTGATTAGCATCAGTGTGTACCTCATTTACTTGACTGGTGGTTGCACCATTGGTTCCACTTGTGGTTGACAAGTGAGCCATGAAAGCAGCTGCAGCATTGGGGCCTTCATCCACGTCTGAATCATAAGCATCCTCATGGTTGACTTCGAAGATGTTTGTTGTAGCCAATGCCAGAGGTTGATCATAGGGAGCAGTACATTCCATATTGGCGAGGAATGCTTCAGCTTCAGCATCAAGAGTAACTCCCTTTTCCTTTGCTTCCATGAGCAGCATCTTATCTTTGAAGTACTGAGAATCCTTCGCTCTCTTTGGTTCTTTGCACTGCCTTGCAACATGCCCTTCCCCTCGGCAGTTATAACATATCACCTTCTTCCCTGTAGCAGTAGTCACATTACCATAACTTTGATTGCCTCTCGATCCTGTGTTTCCAACATTTCCTGGAGCTCTTCTCTGAACGGTTTCAGTAACAATTTGGCCGTCATGCACCGTAGCATGTGTCCTCGAGTTGGAGGATGACCTGAGCTGGTTATTGGTAGGAGGAAACTGCTTTTGGAAACCACTTAAAAGATTTGCTATCTGTGTCATAGTGGCCATCATTGCGTCATTTGGAGACAAAACAGCTGGTTGTGGTTGTGAGGTAGAGAGTGGTGGAAGAGGTGTGGTTGGTGTTGCTTGAGCCATATAAGCCAATGGATCAATGATACTTGAAGACTGCTCTTGTTTCTTGAGAGTCTTTGTGGCATGAGGCTCATAGGCTTTCAGGTGGGTATAAATATGAACATAGTTCGTTGTTGAAATATCCATGTTCTGCTTCACATTAGTCACATATTTACCCCAGTAAGATGGAAGGTTATTGACAAACTTGGTGTTCAGCTGATGAGTAGGAATTGCAAGCTGTGTAATCTTCATATCATTCACCAGCTTGTGGAAACGTACAAAATAGTCATGAATTGGTTCGTTTCCTATGGCACGAAATCGTTCGAACTCATCAAATAGATCTTCCTTCCTTTGCTGTAAAGTCCTGCCTGAACCTTGCATAAGCATCTCCACATTATCCCAAATCTCTTTAGCAGTGTTTGTCTGATTCAGGATGTTGAAAATATGACGTGGGAGACCTTGACTGAGAATGATTTCAGCCTGTGTATCAGCATTCTCACGGTTGGTTTCTTCAGGTGTAAACTCTGAATCAAGTTTCATTCTTGGCATGTTCACTCCTGTCTGACCTTCAGTTGGATCATCAGTAACCATAGGGTGTGGTGAAGGTCCATTTTGAATGGAGTTCCAGATAAGTTTGCCAAGAGGTTTTCCTCGAATGTACCTATGAATACGAATTTTCCAAGAATCGTAGTCACTCTCAACCAACATAGGTGGACGAGTATCGGTACCCGCTGCATTTGTTTCTTCATTGGATGCCATTTTAATTTAAGTATGAATGAACGGATCGCAAATGATTGTTGATTTGTTTGATTTGTGTTTATGTTTTTGTTGTTGTTTGATTATTTAGTTCGGTTTACTCAAAGAATAACTAGTTCGGTTCTTGAAGTGTAAACAGGTTCGGTCCAAACTTGAAAGTCCACTAGTTCGGTTCACCAAGGGATTTGTTTGTTCAGGAATTAACTTATTCGAATCCTCTTGTCGTTTCTTGTTCGATCCCTCTTGTTCGGTTGAAGAAAGAAATGTATGTGCTCGTTCGGGATCCTTGAAGTGTATGAGCTCGTTCGGTTTCTCAAGGTGTTCCACTACTCGGTTCGGATTGTTCAAAGAAGCCACTAGATCGGTTATCAAAGGTTGTTAAGCATCGATCGGTTGGAAGAAACATGTCCTCAGTTCGGCACCTTTAGACTAGTTGCTCGTTCGAATCCAAACTGGTATTTCTTGTTCGATTCACCAAGGAGTAACCACCTTCGGAATCCACACTAGATTTAACTAGTTCGGTCTTCAAGGTATTTCACTATCTCGGTTCAAAAAAAAAAAAAAGAAAAAAAATAAATAAAAAAAAGAAAAAAATAAAAAAAAAAAATAAAAGAAAAAAACAAAAACAAAAAACAAACAATATCAACAAAAAAAAAACTCTTTCTCCTCGTTCGGATCATGTCCCCTCAAATTAATTTTTGCTAGTTCGGCTCTCTAAGAATAAACGCTCCGGTTCCTTGAGGATTGAGCCTCGTTCGATCCCCTCAAGATAATGCTAGATCAGTTCCCACTAGAGAAATGACTATTTTCGGTGGCTAATGCTTGAGCTCGTTATCGGATTGTTTCTCTTGAACTTGTTCGGCTTAACCCAAGAAAATTTCACCCAATCGATTGACAAATCCTTCGGTTGACCAAAACAAGAATCCAAAGACCTTTATTCTCTTGCTAAACATACCACGAAGCAACCTGTAAATATCCAAGAAATTCGTACAAAAGATATGAATTAGCCGAACATGTAAATGATTACAACATCCAAGACCACGAATTCCGATCAAGAACGCTAGTTTTTCCCTTCTCTTTTTTTTTAATATTCGAACCTCAAACAACGAAGAAAAAAAATCGACCCTTTTTTTTTATTAAATCGAACCAAAAGAACAAAATACACTAGATGTATGATTACTTTACGAGATGTTTAGATATATCAATTTAAACACACAACCATACTATGAATCAAAAATCAAAACAAACAATTGATCCAATACAAATCGAAACCTCCCCTCTTTTTTTGTTTCGAAATCAAGAAAAAATAAAAATAAAAAATAAACCAAATCAATTCATCAATCTTTTTTGTAGCTCTTGATACCAATTGTTAACCATAAGAAACACTAGGAAAAAACAACTTTTTTTGAAAACCTTTAATAAGCTCAGAAATAAGCAATGAAAAGCTGAAAAGCTAAAAGACACAATATATTTTGAATGCTTAAACTGTTAAAGCACACAAGCTTTAATAAGCTCAAACTATGACCAAATAAGCACTTAAGATCTTAAACCTACCTTAATAACCAAAACCAAACCTTTAATAAGCAATTCTAACAGTCCATAAGCTCAGAAATCTAATAAGCTTTTTGCTTAATACAGTTAACCAAATAGCCTAAAGATGGACTTTCTAGCTTATTTTTAAGCAACTAAACAGATCCTTATGACAAAATGACTTATAAAACCTTAAAGCCTATACTAAAAACTATCTAAATCAACAATCAAAAAGCATTTTGAAAATCAAATAAGCAAAGAAAAGGCTAAATGAAAAAACTAGTTCAGGCAGTTTACACTATTTTTTTGGTTTTTCAAATTTTATGAAAACTACAACGTCTAAATTACAGCCCTAAAAACAGATATCTAAATAAGCTTTTAAATTTGAAATAAGCCCTAACTTATCTAATATGGCCTATGAACTAGTTGTGCAACCAATTTTAAAACCTAAATCTAACTTAAGCTAGCTTAATTTTTAGATTAAAATGGCTATTAGGCACAAATGCTGACTGATGCAATTTACTAATTTTTTTAGCCAAATCACAATTCTAGCAATGCAGACCTTTTAGACTTGTATACTACTACAAATAACGACCAAAACAAGAGCAATTTGATGAACAAAAACAGCTAGAACAGATTTAAGCTCAAAGAATCTAAGAATTTGAGATATTGACCTCAGATTCAAGCAATCAACACACAAGCATATCAAAACCTATTTAAGCTAAACAAAAACCTTTATTGCTAATCTTATAACCCTAAATTTGATAATTAAACTTTATTTAAAGAACCAAAGGGCTCTTGACAGCACTAACTCAAGTTAGTGCTGTCTTAAGCCAAACACCCCTTTAAAAAGCTTAAAGTCATATTTAGCTTATAAAATTGAGAGTTAACGCTTAGATCAACAATACCAGATAATGACAAGCTTATAAAAGACTTATTTAGCAACTTTCAACAATCAAATAAGCTAAATCAATAAGACAACAGATTATGCTAATTTATTTGGATTTTTGACTATTTTATATCAAATACTTGTAAAATGAGATCTACACTAATGACTGAACACAATAAGCATCAAATAACAATAGTAAGCAATATTAAGCTACTTTAACTAATAATAAGCTAACAATAAGCAAAAATAAGCCAGAATGCAAAATTAAGTTATAAAATTGAAATTAGGAACTTACAAAAGTCTTTGCACAAACAAGGCTCGTTAATTTCTCCAAGAGCTGATCTACTAAGCTCCAGCTTATCTAGGATAAGCTGGTGAGGTCTTGGAAGCCCTTCCAAGTCTGGCTTCCCTTCCAAAATAAGTTGAGGTATAATTTGGGGAGAGATTTGATGTAACAATAATCTCAGTTAAGCTTTGAGAGCTTAACTGAGTATTAAGCTAGCTTATTAGTGATTAGGAAAGCTTATTTAGCTTAATAGAGTATAAGAGAGCTTATTTAAACCATAGTGCTTATAAGGTAAAAACATGAATTGAGCAAGCTTATTTTAGCTTAATAGATATAAGAGAGCTTATTTAAACCATCATAGCCTTAAAACGGCAAACAAACATGAATTGAAGATTAATCAAATAAGAAATGAGACTTTTATTGATTACTTAAACACTGGATTACAAAGCTTTAGGAAGACTATCTACATTAAATATGAAAACATTTACGCTAAAACGTTACACATTATAGCTAAAAATGAACTAATAAGCTAAACTAGACTAGACTACCTCTACCTTAGAATTCCCCTTCTAGCTGACTTTTGCCTCCTATTTATAGAGGTGAATGGAAAGATCTAGGCCTTGGAGGAGCGTCCTTGTCAGGAGGTGTCAGTTTCTAGAAGCATTTGAGGGTGTGGGGAGTACTTTGGTGGAATTAACCCTGCGCGTGAATGGAGGTAAAATGGAGGGAAGGGTGAAGACGTACAGTAACTTTGACTTAGTAGTTTGACCCGTCTATTTATCATATGACCATTTGACCGAGTATAGACTTGGGCTGGGTTTTATATGATTTGGATTTGGGCCGAGTGATATTAAAATAGGTTTAGGATTCTATCAAAGGTTTTTGGCTTTTTAAGTTAATATGGTTTAGGATTTGGGTTGACCCGACCCATTAAGTGGGCCCGGGTTAGTCCGCAGAAGATGGGCATGCCTTCGGCTTCGGTTTTCTGCGCTCATTCCATTCCCGTGCTCGGCTTCGTCCGTTTTGCTTCATTTTTGTCCTTTTGAGCAATATCCATTACCTGCAAGATAAAATTCACAATACAAACAAATACAATGCATTTTTCTGTATTTATTGGTCATTTTTGGTCTTTTTAGCTTATTTAATTAGTTAAAAGGTATGTGTAAATTAACACATACCATACCTCGATCACTGATAATGGCCCGTGGGGTTCCAAATCTAGAAAATAATTGTTTTAAGAACTTAACAACAACTCGGTCGTCGTTAGTGGGGAGCGATTTTGCTTCAACCCATTTAGACACGTAGTCGACAGCCACGAGTATATATCGGTTCCCTCGTGAAGACGAGAACGGGCCCATAAAGTCGATGCCCCAAACGTCAAAGATCTCATAAATCTGAAAAGGATTTTAGGGCATTTCGTCCCTCTATGAGATTTTTCCCTGATGTTGACATGAGTCATAATGTGTGACAAAATCATAGGCATCGCGATATATGGTGGGCCAGAAAAAAATCGGTGTCAAAAACTTTCTTAGCGGTGTAGTTCGGGCCATGATGTCCCCCGGTGCGACCATTGTGGCAAGCTTGGAGAATATCCATGGCTTCCTGCCCGTCCACACACCGCCTAACAATCTGATCAGCACAAATCCATAAGAGATATGGGTCATCCCAGAAATAATGTCGAACATCCTTAAAGAATTTCTTTTTCTGCTGGGATGACATCCCTTTAACAAGCACATTACCCACTAGGTAGTTTGGAATATCGGCAAACCACGGGGGTTCATTATCGGGATTAAGAGATATCATATTTAGGGACTCGTGTGGAAAATTGTCATTCATTTCCATATCAACGAGATCCCCTTGATGAGGATTTTCTAATCTGCTCAAATGATCGGCAGCGAGATTTTCTACTCCTTTTTTATCGCAAATCTCGATATTAAATTCTTGGAGCAGGAGAATCCACCGGAGCAATCTCGGATTAGCATCTTGCTTAGCAAATAGGTACTTTAAAGCTGAGTGATCCGTATACACTATTGTCTTGGATAAGACAAGGTAAGACCGAAATTTCTCAAACGCGTACACCACTGCTAATAACTCTTTTTCTGTAGTGGTGTAATGCGTCTGAGCATTAGATAAAGTCTTACTCACATAGTGTATAGGCCTAAAATATTTATCTTTTCTTTGTCCTAAAACTGCTCCTACGGCAAAGTCACTAGCATCACACATAAGCTTAAACGGTAAGTCCCAGTATGGGGACACAAGGATAGGAGCCTCGATTAACTTCTTCTTAAGAATTTTAAATAAGGATTGACACTCAGATGAGAAGAAGAAGGGAGTGTCTTTTTCTAAGAGGTGGGTCATAGGCCGGGCTATTTTGGAGAAATCTTGAATAAATCTCCTATAAAAGCCGACGTGACCCAAAAAACTCATAATCCCTTTAACCGTAGTCGGAGGAGGAAGTTTTGCATTCACATCCACTTTAGATCTATCTACTTCAATACCACTTTTAGAGATCTTATGGCCGAGGATAATGCCCTCTTTGACCATGAAATGGCACTTCTCATAATTTAGAACTAGATTGGTGTCTTCGCACCGTTTTAGCATCATATCTAAATGGGAGAGGCAAGATGAGAAGGAATCCCCAAAGACCGAAAAGTCATCCATGAAAACTTCCATGGTTTTCTCAATCATATCGTGGAAAATGGCCACCATACACCTTTGGAACGTCCCAGGAGCATTGCAAAGACCGAAAGGTATCCTTCAGTAAGAAAATGTTCCATAAGGACATGTGAAGGTGGTTTTCTCCCGGTCTTGAGGATCAATAGGAATTTGAAAGTATCCAGAAAAACCATCTAGGAAACAATAGAATTCATTTCCTACTAATCGTTTTAACATTTGGTCCATGAAAGGGAAAGGAAAATAGTCTTTACGGGTGGCGTCGTTTAACTTTCTGTTAGGTATTAGAAAAAGACTCGGTCACCCCGTGTATTTTACTGTTTTATATAGCTCGTAGTTTAATAGTTATTAGTACGTTTTTCGGTTTTAAGTCGGGTTCAAATACCCGGTATATTGTAAGTACTATATATAGTCTCTTCCAACTTTGGAAGAGACAAGCTAGTTCATTATTTCATTTACAAAAGAAATACTTTCTTTCTCTAAACTATTCTCTCTCTAGTGTTTCTCTCTCTAGAAACTAGCCAGATCCAAGAATCGACCCCGTGTTATGATATAGGATATACCACAATTGGTATCAAAGCTTAAGGGATGATTGGATCGTGTGTATGTGTGATTTTGTGCTTGATTTAGCTCGAAAAGTGTGCCGTAGAAAGTTCTAGCTCGTTTTTTTTAAGATCTCCAAATTTTGTTGTTTGTAATGATGAAGTTTGGGTGTTTTTAGTTGCTATTACCTTGTGGTATTGTGTTGTGCAAAAGAAATCAAGCAAAATCGTTCAAAAGGGTGATTTATAGGTGATTTTGTGTGAAAAACGTCGTTGTTCTTCGTGGAGAGTTGCCAGAATTTCTTCACGGCGGTTTGGTGAAAAATATTATTTTATTGAGTAGGTTACCAACCCTCTGACACACGGCGGGTTGCTTGTTTGGCGAGTTGCTCAAGCGGCGAGTTGTTACTAAGCAGCGGTTTGCTTACCGGCGGTTTGAATAGGCGGCGAGTTGCTCAAAGAGGCGAGTTGTTAATACGCAGCGGTTTGCTTAACAGCGGTTTGAACAGGTTATCAGCGGGTTGAATATTTTAAATAACAAATTTCTTAAGGAAACTCTGGCGGTTTGAAAACTCTACGGCGGTTTGATCAAAATATTCTTCGCGGCGGGTTGCTTAACTCTTCGCGGCGGGTTGCTTGGCAGCGAGTTGTGTTCGGCGAGTTGCCCTAAGATTTCACCAGCGAGTTGCCTTAATTCCACCGGCGGGTTGCTTATTTCTCAGCAGCGGTTTGATTGCCTTTGGCGGCGAGTTGAGCTTCTGGCTTCGAAATTTGAAATATTTCAAACTCGGGATTTAATATCACCAAAACAAAACACGAATACGTTAACCTCACCACTTTTAACGTACACTCACCAATCATTGATCGATCAAAACATATCATATCATAATAATACAAGATGTCTAGTATGCAAGAAGACATCCAGTGTGCAGGTTCTGATACACGCCCACCAATGCTTGATAGAACAGACTTTGAATCTTGGCAACAACGTATACGTCTGTACTGTCTAGGAAAGGATAATGGAGAGAATATTATGAAGTCCATTAAAGAAGGACCATTTCAGATGGGAACGGTCTCAGATGTGATTACTGGAGGAACCGAGGGTGAAGTGCAACAAGGTCCAGTACGTGCTAGAGTCCTTAAAGACCTTTCGGCTGAAGAAAAGGAAAGGTATAAAGCTGACATTCGTGCAACCAATATCCTACTTCAGGGTATACCAAAGGACATCTACTCACTCATCAATCACTATACTGACGCTAAAGACATTTGGGAAAACGTGAAGATGATTCTGGAGGGTTCTGAGTTAACAAAGGATGACAGGGAATCTCAGTTATATGATGAATTTGAACACTTCCGTCAAAGCAAAGGAGAAACCATTCAAGGATACTATGTTAGGTTTACAAAGCTCATTAACGACATGAGAAACATCAAAATGACCATGTCCAGGATGCAGCTCAACTCTAAGTTTGTGAACAACATGCTACCTGAGTGGAGTAGATTCATTACTGAAGTTAAACTTAACAGAGGTTTGAAAGAGTCAAACTGTGATCAGTTGTATGCCTACTTAAAGCAACATGAGGTGCATGCTAATGAGAACCGAATTATGATGGAAAGATTCGGTCAACCAAATAATGATCCTTTGGCACTAGTGTCGGACGCCTCAGTTCAGCAATATCCAGCACATTCATCCAAGTCTCCTCAATCCTCCACAGAACCTTATCCTTCTGACAACTTTCAACTGGACTCAGGGAGCTCTTCAACAGAAAACTTGATTGAAAGTTTATCCAACACACTTGCCCTTCTCACTCAATCGTACAAATCACATCTACCTCAAACTAACAATCAACTTAGAGCATCGTCTTGGCAATGGAACAAGCTTATGATTCAAGACGGGAAAGTTGTTGTTCAAGATGTCCGTGGAAGAAACAGTGCGACTAATCAAGGAAGAACATTTAATCAAGGAAGACCATTTCAGAAAAACAATGCAAGAGGAAATGGAGTAGCGGGAAATGTAGGAGCTCAGAACAGAGGAGGCATGATTAATCCTGGTCAAGCGAAACCCATCAAGTGCTACAACTGTAACGGACTAGGGCACATAGCACGTGAATGTCCAGACAAAGGGACTCAGATTCAGACTACTTCAAGGACAGATGCTACCTAATGCAAGCGGAGAGTGGGAGCAAGTACTGGATGAAGAACTGTCGTTCGTTTCTTGCAGGGGAACTGGTGACCAATGTTGAGGGATGATGTGGATGTATTCACAGGAAGAATGATTTGGCACTCCAATTGTGGACATATTTTTGAAGCTGAATGAACTGTGATGCGTTCGACTCTGATGTGATGGAGTGAGTCCAGGTCACAAAACCATGTTCATGGCAAACCTCACATCTGAAGATCCAATCTACGATGAAGCTGGGCCATCATACGACTCGAATAATCCATTTGAGGTACAAGATCATGATGCCTGTGTAGATAATATGGATGAGTATCATGATGAACACGAGATGCAAAACGATGTACAACACAACTACGTTGTTGACTCTTTTTTTTTCCCTTTCTGATGCTGACTATACGAGTGTTAGTAATTATTATTCCATATGATCAGTATGTGCGAAGACAATCGACGACTTGTTGTACAATTGTAATGCATCTTCTGTACGAAATGATGCACTAATGTCAATTTTTGATGAAATGCATGAACAGGGTGTACAAAGTAGATTAGCAAATAAGTCACACATGGTAGTTAATGACTCAGTGACCTCTGAACTTGCGAGATATAAGGAACTGGTCGGGGAGTATGAAATACAGGCAAAGTTTGAATTAAAATTAAATGATCGACGAACGAAGAAATTTGATGATACAAATGGAGAATAATTATCTCAGAACGAAAGCGAAAAGGAACGTATTAAAATTGAACTTCATCGCACAAATACTCTTAGGTCACCAGACAGTTGACCATTATAAGTCAAAGACAGAAGAAGTAACACTCTTGAAAAAGGATTTTAAACAAAAGGAAGATAAATTCCTTGAAGAATTTTTGGACATTATAAGATTGAAGATAGATTATACAAACAGGATCAGTCTGTTCAAACAGTTCACATGTTGTGTCAGCCAAAATCATTTTATGATGAAAAGCACAAGGTAGCAATAGGCAAAAATCCCTTATGTCTCACCCGTGCAAAGCAAGTTTAACCTGCCCTCTATAATGGTCATGTATTAGTCATGTCCAATCATGCACGCCCTGTTGTACATGACTCAGAGGATACTCGTGAGATATCTGAGATAACTAGGAAAAGAATGCTTGAGAAAATGAAAAGCCCTCTATGTGTGGAAAATAAAGTTAGGATTGCCCCCCCAGATTACTCGAAGGAGAACCTTCTTGCAACCTTTGCTCCCTAAATAAATCTAACCCCAGAACAGATATTTTGGTCCATAGATGACAACAACAGGAAAAAGGCTGAGACCTTAGCTCCAAAACCAATTTCAGCATTGACAGTGTATCCACCCAATACTCCTGTCAAGCTTTTCCCAGAATCTTCAACTAAAAGTCAGTGCAAAATTAATCTTTATGTACTCACACAACTTTTTTACGGCATTTGACAAACTGCAAAACTAGAATCACACCATCAGGTCCGACAGAGGGGGAAAGAAGGTTTGAGCAAACAAAAAGATCGTTTACCTCACTGAGGAGTTATTCCATTTTTCAAAACTCTTAAAGAACACTTTGTTGGAGTTCAAAAAGCCCTCTTTAAAGAGGTTAAAGAAATGGAAGAAATTTTTGATCAAATGAATAACGAGGTGGACAAGAATTCTGTAGACAAGCAATGTGCTGAAATTGAAAAGAAAAACCTTCTCATTGAAAATGAGAATCTGATTGTTAATTGCTTGTCGACTCAACTGCTGTATGATGTGGAAAAATCACGTTGTCTAGATCTTGAAGCTGACATGTCTAAAGTTCATGATGAGTCAAAACTTATTTCAAAACTTGAAAGGGAATGCCTAAATTTGCAATTAAAGTATCAACATCTTCAAGAAAGTTTTGATAATAAAAATTCACAAGCATCACAGGAAGCTCCTGATTTTAACTCATTCTTTAAAATCAAGAATCTCGAACATCAGATTCAGGAAAAAGACAACGTGATTCGACACTTAAAAGATCTAGTCGCTAGAGTGAATGACAGAAGTCGTGAGCCTCATAATGATGTAGATGTCACTGCTCTTATTGAACAAAATGATTGCGATAGAGTAGAACTCGAAAAGGTCAAACAACATTACAAGGAGTTGTACGATTCAATTAAGATCAATCGTGCTCACACAAGTGAAAAGACATCTACCATGTTGAAGGAGATTGAGAGTCTCAAAGCTCAATTGCGAAGCAAAGAACATTGTTTAACTAGTGACTATGTCAAACCAAAAGTTCTTGCTCCTGGCATGTATGCCATTGACGTTCAACCCATCCCTCATCCCCTTAAGAACAATAAGAGTGCTCATTTAAACTATATCAGCCATCTTAAGGAGAGTGTAGAAACGGTCAGGGAGATTGTAGAGGAAGCTAGAATAGTTAAACCACTGGATATTTCACTTAACTATGCTTGCCGATACACTAAGTTATCTCAGGAATTGTTAGAATGTGTGATTGGCACTTGCCCAAAAAGTTTCAATGAAAGAGATAACAAGGCTCCCTCTACCCCTGTTACTAGGAAAAAGCAAGTTACGTTTAGTGATAAACCAGGAACTTCTTCTAGCAACACACAGAAACACAAAGTGCACCAGAGAGTTCAACTGACTAATATCCCTGTGCTTCCCTCTACAGGAGTAAACGATTCCACTGAAGCAAGCGGGTCAAAGCCTAGAAGCAATACAAAGAAAAATAGGATCCTGCCTGCTAAGAAGGAGAATAAGAAGGAAGTAGAAGTACGCCTTAGGACAAATAAGTCAGTTTGGACAAAAGTGAATCGGGTTGATTCTAGCATTAGCTCTAAGCGTGTTGTAATTAATTCGAATTCTGAATCTGTAAACTCTGCAAGTCATGGAATGTGTGTTGTTAATATCTTGAATTCTGTGAATGCTACCCCCACCGTTAGAATTGTCTTGAATAAAGAGAAACAGATCTGGAAACCAAAAGGCAAACTGTCTGATAACAGTTTAAACAAGACCAAGCAGATCTGGAAACCAAAAGGCAAACTGTCTGATAACAGTTTGTCCAAGACCCAGCGGGTTTGGAAAGCTACGGGAAAACTATTTGCAGATATTGGTTATCAATGGAGACCCACAGGAAAGAAACTCACCTTAGGAAAACTTGATTGTGGTTCTCAATGGAGACCCACAGGAAAGAAATTTGCCTTAGGCGAAATGTGCCATTTAACTAAGCTTTCTGTGAAATGTTCTACTCTATCTGCTAACCAACAGGTCCCCAACATAAATTGGGGAACCGAAATTCCAAACTCTCCAAACTCGACTGTTTTCAAATGCAGGTCGTACAGGTCATGCTTTGGTATCTGGACTCAGGCTGCTCAAAACATATGACGGGGAATCGTTCAAAGCTCATGAATTTTGTGGAAAAGTTCATCGGGTCAGTCAGATTCGGGAATGATCACTTAGGAGCTATCATGGGTTATGGAGATTATGTTATGGGTGACAGTGTGATCTCAAGAGTGTACTACGTGGAGGGACTTGGACACAATCTGTTCTCTGTAGGGCAATTTTGTGATTCTGATCTTGAAGTGGCCTTCCGAAAGCATACTTGCTGTGTTCGTGATCTTAATGGTACAGATATCCTTAAAGGTAGTCGTGGCACCAATTTGTACACGATATCGATCGATGAAATGATGAAGTCTTCTCCGATATGCTTGCTGTCCAAAGCTTCCAAGTCCAAATCATGGTTGTGGCATCGTCGTTTAAACCATTTAAACTTCGGCACGATAAATGATCTTGCTCGAAAAGATCTGGTTAGAGGTCTACCTAGACTGAAGTTTGAAAAAGATCATCTTTGCTCAGCCTGTCAACTAGGAAAAAGCAAGAAGTTCTCCCACCGGCCAAAATCTGAAAATACAAATATGGAAGTTCTTCATACCCTTCATATGGATCTGTGTGGTCCAATGAGAGTCCAGAGTATTAACGGGAAGAAATACATCTTAGTCATTGTGGATGACTATACAAGATTCACATGGGTAAAGTTCTTGAGGTCAAAGGATGAAACTCCAGAGTTTGTCACCAACTTTCTTAAGCAAATACAGGTTGGCCTCAACAAAACCGTCCGATTCATCCGCACAGATAACGGAACGGAATTCGTCAACCAAGTTATGTCTGAGTTCTATGAAGGTGTTGGCATATTTCATCAAAAGTCTGTTCCGAGAACTCCTCAACAAAACGGAGTTGTAGAAAGACGCAATCGTACACTGGTTGAAGCAGCACGTACAATGATGATATTCTCGAAAGCTCCCATGTTTCTATGGGCAGAAGCTGTAGCCACTGCTTGTTACACCCAGAACCGATCTCTAATTCATACTCGTCATAACAAAACCCCTTATGAGATGGTACATGATAAGAAGCCTGATCTTACATTCTTCTGAGTATTTGGTGCTCTGTGCTATCCGTCAAATGATAGCGAAGATCTAGGAAAATTTCAAGCCAAAGCCGACATTGGGATTTTTGTTGGGTATGCTCCTAGCAGGAAGGGCTATAGAATCTACAACAAGAGAACTCGTCGATTAATGGAAATGATTCACGTTACATTCGATGAGATGCATCAGTCAATGGCTCCTGCACGCATGAGTTCAGGACCCGAGCCTTTCATAATGACCCCTGGACAACTCAATTCAGGACTCGCTCCAACCGACAAAGAGCTGGAAATGTTATTTCAACCAATGTTTGATGAACACCTTGCACAATCTCGAGTTGATGAACCAGTACCTTCTGCTACTGAAATTAATGCTCAGGTTGTCCCACCAGGTTCATCTTTGTCTACAACAATTGCTCAAGATGCACCGTCAACAAGTGCTTCATCGTCAACATCCGATATTCATCTTCCAGTCCACCTTCAAGAAATGGCAGAAGAACCCGTTCCAGAAGACACCCCAATCATTCACAATATTCTACCTCCTTCCCATAACCTTGTTACTGGAGATCCACCTTCATCAGGGAATGCTAATGCAGCGGAACCCAACCAAGTTAACTACCCTCCAGATCATATCAGAAGATGGACCAAAGATCATCCTCTGGATAACATCGTTGGCAATCCCTCTCGTCCTGTATCAACCAGAAAACAGTTAGCATCCGATGCTTTGTGGTGCTGTTTTCATACTGAACTGTCCAGAGTCGAACCCAAGAACTTCAAAATGGCCGTGATAGAAGACTGCTGGTTTCAAGCCATGCAAGATGAAATTCACGAATTTGATCGACTTGAAGTATGGGAATTAGTACCTCGCCCAATCTATGTTATGGTTATCGCTCTCAAGTGGATCTACAAAGTAAAGCTTGATGAATATGGTGATGTACTGAAAAACAAAGCTCGGTTAGTTGCAAAGGGATATCGTCAGGAGGAAGGTATTGATTTTGAAGAATCGTTTGCTCCAGTTGCACAGATAGAGGCCATCAGAATATTCATTGCAAATGCCGCAACCAAGAATATGATCATCTATCAGATGGATGTCAAAACTGCTTTTCTAAATGGTGATCTTCAAGAAGAAGTCTTTGTCAGTCAACCTGAAGGATTTGAAGGACCAGGATATTTCCTACTCACGCTATCCGCCTGAAGAAGGGCTCTGTATTGGCTTAAGCAAGCACCAAGGCGTGTATACACACTCTCAAAAAAGTTCCTAATGGCTAACAATTTCTTCAAGGGTGCCGTGGATCCAACGTTATTCACACGCAAATCAGGCAAACATATTCTACTAGTTCAAATATACATAGATGACATCATTTTTGCCTCAACTGATCATAACACGTGTAACATATTTTCCAAAGAGATGAGCTCCAAATTTCAGATGTCGATGATCGGACAAATGTCGTTTTTCTTAGGACTACAAGTTTCTCAAAGTCCCGGAGGCATCTTTATTAACCAAGCAAAATATGCTCTCGAAACCTTAAAGAAATATGGAATAGATCTTTCTAACCCTGTCGATACACCAATGGTGGATCGATTGAAACTGGATGAGGATCTCTTTGGGATTCTAGTTGACCAAACTCGATTTAGAGGAATGGTTGACTTCCTAATGTACCTTACTGCTAGTAGACCAGACCTTGTATTTGCTGTGTGCATGTGTGCTAGATATCAGGCTAAGCCTACTAAAAAGTACCTAGAAGCAATCAAACGGGTCTTTTGGTACCTCAGAGGAACTATTCACATGGGTCTTTGGCATCAGAAGGACAACGCTATGGCTCTAACAGCTTATGCAGATGTTGATCATGCGGGATGTCAAGACACAAGAAGAAGTACATCGTGAAGTGCTCAGTTTCTTGGAGAAAAAATAGTAAGCTGGTCATCAAAGAAACAACGAAGCACGGCAATATCAACTACAGAGGCTGAATACATAGCCATGTCTGGATGTTGTGCTCAAATCCTTTGGATGCGATCCCAGCTTAAAGACTACGGATTTAACTTCAATAAAATTCCTCTGTACTGTGATAACAAAAGTGCTATTGCTCTGTGCTGCAACAACGTACAGCACTCTCGCTCTAAACACATTGACATACGGCACCATTTCATACGAGAGCAAGTGGAAAATAGAGTGGTTGAACTCTACTTCGTGGAAACGAATTATCAACTTGCAGATATTCTGACCAAAGCCTTACCAAGAGAACGGTTCGAATTTCTTCTTCCACGCCTAGGCATGAAGAGTTTGACACCTGCAACTCTCAAACGTCTTCAAGAAGGAAAGGATGAGTAAACCTAATACCTTCATGTATCCTTTGTATATAATAATAATAAAATAAAAAAAAATAATAATAAATAAATAAATAAATATATATATATATATAATAATAATAAGAATATATATATATATATATATATAATATATATATATATATATGTCACAATCATCATAAAATACTTAAGACATCTTTTAAGTCTTTTGGAGTTACTAAAAGGTTTGCAATTACTTCAAATTGCAACCCGATTTAATGTCTGCGCATGGATTACTTTATATCCATGCTTTGTGGGAGTAAAGTAAAACAATGATGCTGAGTGGGATATTCGCCTGCTCTTTTCATCTCAATCAACGACTACAGCTCTTTCAATAGACACCGGGTCGTTGCTTGAGGGGGAGAGTGAATGTGAAAATATCCAAGGGATGATAAAAGACTGGTGGGTGTTATAAAAGTCTAATCTTAGATGGTTGTGGTATTCTAAATGGGTTAATGTTTGAAGGGGAGTTAATTGAACTTTTTTTTTTTTTTTGTTTTTTTTTTTTTTGTTTTTTTTTAAAAGTTTTTAAAAATGTTTTTGTATGTTTTATTTTATTTTTTTTTTAATTTTTTTTTTTTTTTTTTTTTTGGATTTTTTTTTTTTTAAACCTCAAAGTCCAAAGTTAGCTATTGTTGTAAAGTTTCAGGGTGTACAAAGCATTTGCTCTTTGTTATCCTAGCCTTATTAAACGATAGGGACTATGTTGGCCAAAAAATACTTTACGTGCCCCATGACGGAACTTTGCGAACCGCGTTATGCCGATGGTTTGTGCAATGCACCCGAGAACTTTCCAACGTTGTATGATGCTATTTTATCGATATGATAGAAAAAACGATGGATGGTTTTTATGGACGATTTTTCATTTTTTTGGAGATTCTTTTTCCTCGTGTCATGCCAATTTAGATAAAATGGCCAGAAAAGTGTGAAGACACCAAATTAGCATTAAATTGGGAAAAGAGCCATTTCAAAGGTTAAAGAGGGGCATTGTTTTAGGACATAAGATCTCTAGAAAAGGAATTGAAGTCGATAAGGCCAAAGTTGATGTAATTTCTAAGCTTCCTCACCCAACAACCGTTAAAGGAATTCGAAGTTTTCTCGGGCATGCTGGATTCTATCGAAGATTTATCAAAGACTTTTCCAAAATCTCTCGACCCATGACCCATCTCTTAGAAAAGAACACTCCATTTATTTTTTAGAAGATTGCATTCTAGCTTTTCAAACATTGAAAAAGAAGTTGATCGAAGCTCCAATTCTTATTGCTCCGAATTGGGACCAACCTTTTGAAATCATGTGCGATGCAAGTGATTATGCAATAGGTGCGGTCCTAGGGCAGAGAATTGAGAAGCATTTCCGACCAATTCATTACGCAAGTAAAACAATGACCGAAGCCGAATCAAACTATACAACAACCGAAAAAGAAATGCTTGCAGTTGTTTATGCATTTGAGAAGTTTCGATCATATCTAATCATGAACAAGAGTGTTGTTTATACAGACCATTCCGCATTGAAATATCTCTTCAACAAGAAAGACGCCAAAGGGAAGTGCTCAGTTTCTTGGAGATAGATTGGTTAGCTGGTCATCAAAGAAACAACGAAGCACGGCAATATCAACAACAAAGACGGAATACATAGCAATGGCTGGATGTTGTGCTCAAATCTTTTGGATCGGATCCCAGCTAAAAGACTACGGATTTGATTTCATAAAATTCCTCTGTACTGTGATAACAAAAGTGCTATTGCTCTGTGCTGCAACAACGTCCAGCACTCTCGCTCCAACACATGACATACGCACCATTTCATCCGAAGAAGTGGAAAATAGAGTGGGTTGAACTCTACTTCGTGAAACGAATTATCAACTTGCAGATTTCGACCTAATAGCCTTACCAAGAGACGGTTCGAATTCTTCTTTCCCGCCTAGGCATGAAGATTTGACACCTGAAACTCTCAAACTCTTCAAGAAGGAAAGGAATAGAAACCCTAATGCCTTCAAGTATCCTTTGTATATACTACTTAAAAAAAATAAATATAAAACTATATATGATATATATAAAAGGAATAAATATATATATATATATATATATATATATATATATATATATATATATATATATATATATATATATATATTTTAAGTATTTAATAATAGTCACAATCATAATAAAATACTTAAGACATATTTTAAGTCTTTTGGATTTACTAAAAGGTTTGCAATTAACTTCAAAATTGTCAACTAATATTAGAACTCGTTTTAATTCTGCGCATGGATTACGTTATAGTCCATGCTTAGTGGGAAAAGGAAAAGTATAACAATGGAGCGCAGGGAATGTTCGCCTGATCTTTCATCTCAATCAACGACTACAAGCTCTTTCAATAGAAACCGGGTCGTTGTTTTGAGGCAGAGAGTGACTGTGAAAAATCTAAGGGGTGAAAAAAGACATTTGGGTGAGATATAAAAGTCTAATCTACAGATGTTGTTGTATTCTAATGGGTTAATAACTTAAAGGGAGTTAATTAACTTTAACTCAAAGGTCCAAAGTTATCTATTGTTGTAAAGTTTAGGGTGTAAAAAGCATTTGCTCTTTGTTTCCTAGCCTTATTAAACTATAGGGACTATGTTGGCCAAATGCCTAATCTTAGAAATGCCCTAGAAACACTTAAAACAAGAAATAAAAGAAGAAGGAAACCCAAGGGACCAAATCTGCCAAGTTTTGTAACTTATGTGATAAAAGTCGGCGGGTTGCTTTTAGTCAAAAGCTATCGAAAATAGTCAAACACAAAAAACACACACACACACACTCGCAAACCTGCCGCCAGAACGAAAATCACATATCGCCAATTTCGGCTTTTTTCTACCTAAGGATAATCTTCGAACCCTCGATCTATATCATATAGTCAATGTGTATATCAAAAGAAATCGATCTAAAACACATCACAAGTTGTAGAAAAATATATATAGGGGTCGATCTAAAGTCGAGTACACAAATGTAGTGTTTGTAAGGAAGTGTTTTGATTGCTGGGAATTGTTTCATTAGGTACTAATAATGTGTTTTGAAGAGTAGCTTTCTATCTTCTATCAAAAACGAATGATTTGCCCAAGATTCTTAGTGGCGGGTTGCGTGTTTTTCATTACGGCGGGTTGATTATTTTTTGTTATTAATATTTATTTATAAATGACTCAACCCGCTGGTTGCTTTAACGGCGGGTTGCCATTCCAGCGGGTTGCCCAAAACAGCGATTTGCCTACGAAAGGCGGGTTGCCCAAAGGCGGGTTGCCCAAAGGCGGGTTGCCAAAGGCGGGTTGCCAAAGGCGGGTTGCCAAAGGCGGGTTGCCAAAGGCGGGTTGACCAACGGCGGGTTGACCAACGGCGGGTTGCCATAATTCTTTATTATTTTTGTTTCCAACAGGTAAACCGCCGTCTCTCGGCGGTTTGGTCGAATATTTTAATATATTCGCAGCGGTTTGCTCAATTCGCCCAACGGCGAGTTGGCATTCTGCCAAGTGGCGGTTTGGGCCAAATTTCATATTTTGTCCCATTGGAGCCCAATGCCTATCAAGTCCCATTCAAATGACCCAGTTGCTTTTCTAAATCCCATCAGGGCTTAGTTAACAAGACAGATCATCGTGGATAAAGAAAGAATTATCAAAACCATAATTCAACCTTTCTAATCATTCTTAGGCTTTACATTTATTTTGTCAAATACTAATGTTCTCTACTAACTTCGTTTCACTGCAATGTTTTGTCTTCTTTGTTAAAAATGCTCTAATGCAGAAATTCCATGGCAGAACAAAATGTTCCGCTCAAACTCCTACAAGAACGTATAGCAGTTGTTCCACGCTCTCAGTAGTTAACAATCGGATCGGGAAAAGCAACCTCCTATTCAATGCACAAAAGATCCAAAAGAATCCCATCTTTCAGATATCTGTGGACATTCTGAAGAATACCAACTTCTTCCAAGCGTTGACTGCATCTGCAAATGTTCCTGCTATCTACCTGCAACAGTTCTGGAAGACAATGTCATATAATGAGAAGACTGGGGTTTATAGCTGTCAACTTGATGAACAATGGTTCGACCTAAGTGCTGATCTTCTTAGAAAGGCATTAGCGATCACTCCTGTCAACCCAACTCACCCATTTGAGTTACCTCCGACTGGTGACACGGTGCTAGATTTTGTTAATGAGCTGGGATATCCTGAACCTATAGAATTTGTCTCCAGTATACGGACGAATTATGTGTATCAACCTTGGAGGGCAATTCTATCCCTGCTCAACCAGTGCCTGACAGGAAAGACGTCTGGCAGTGACAAACCCAGACACCCAGTTCTGCAAATGCTGTGGGGAATCGTCACCCAAACTAATGTTGATCATGCAGAGCTCATATGGGAAGAGTTTACTCAAGGGATCCAGACCTATTTCTCTCACAAAGCCAGTCTGAAGAACCCAAAGAAGAAAGCAACTCCTCTCCTCATCCCTTATGGACGATTTTCCAAAGTAATAATCTATTACTTGGCAAGAAATAACAACATCCATCGTCGTCCTGATTCTGCTGTTCATTACACTGGAGATGATTATGTCTTAGGAAATCTTAAGTTTGTCCCTAAAGGTGAGACAGTTGAAGTGTTTGGAATGGCAATCCCCGATCCCCTGATAACTGAAGCCATTCAACAATCCCCTTATTATCCCAACTATCTGAAAATGGTTGCTGCGAATACCAAGAAAACTCCTCGAGAAAGTGCAAGCGTGCAACCAGCAACAAAGCGTGCTACTCCCAAAAAGACGACAACCACCACACCAGTCAAACAATCCAAGCCAGCTCCTCCACCGACAAAGAAACCTTCCAAGCGCAAGCTTCCACAGAAAGTGAGAAAGGGAAAGCCGACTTTCAAACTTGTTGACGAAGATGATGAAGATCGACAAGAAACTATTCCTCACGAAGAAGGTAATGATCCTGATCTCGAACTAGCTATGAAGTTGAGTTTGGAAACGCCTCAGGAAAAGGGAGAAGGAGAAGGTGATGATGCAGACCTGGAACGAGCTATCAAGCTTAGCTTAGATCCTGCCCTTCTGCCACAAGGTGGGGCACCAGTTAGAGGAATAACGATCAGGGAACCAGGTTCAGAAGCAACTCCGAAACTGCAAGAAGTGGTAGGGAAGGGAAAGGCCGTTGTTACTGAAAAACAAGTAACACATTCCCTGGTCAATCTGTCTAAGAAGAAAAGAACTAATGAACATACAGAATCTGGTACTCCTAAAGGTGACAAAGTTCAAGGTGAAATAATCTCGTCTACCGTAACATCAGGAGTAAGCATTCCTGTATCAGACCCTGAGAAAGCTCATGAGGCTCAGGCTGGACCAGACCCTGAGCCCATGCAAGAAGACCAGACTGGATCGAAGTCTGGAAAATTACATGTGTCTCTTGCTGGACCAAACCCTGAGCACATGGATGACGAATTCATTGCAACAGCCTACCCAAAGGTTCATGAAAACCTGAAGCTCATAACAGGCGAACGTGTCCTGAACCACACCCTCGAGCCATGACAAGAAGACCAGACTGGATCAGATCTGCCCAAAGTTACTATGTGTCTCTTATGAGCTGGACCAAAACCCTGAGACCACATGGATGATGATAGTCATTGCAACAGTTACCCAAAGGTTCCATGAAAAACCTGTAAGCTCTACTAATCAGGACGATCGTGCTCCTCTCAATGATAAACCTGAAGAGTCATTCATGGCCCTCTATGATTTCCCTTGAAAATCTCGATGACACTGTTTATTAACCTTTGGCGGATCCAATTTCTTCATGACCAACCAACAGAAGATGAATCAGGCATGAAATCTCTATAGTCCCACGTAGAGAGGAGTTTGATTCTCAATATACCTGATTCATAGTGCCTTCAGACAGTTATACGTAACCCCTCCATTGATTGCATCCTTCCAAATGTCACATCTTCCGAACTAATCCACTGCCCTTGGCACTCCTCCTCTCCAATCTGACACTGAAGCATAAATAAAAGCGATAAAAATTGAAACTACACACACATCACCACATCACTTCTTTTTCCTAGAATTCATTCACATATCGTCCTTCAGCTATATAGAGTAGCAAAAATTGACTTGAGATAGTTGAAGTGAGAAGATTATGATGTATTAGGCGTCATATATGATCCCTAAGTTCCTAGTGCTGTTGAGTAATTATTTAGGAACAAACTCTGATGATGCTCTCCTTATGGTTCTTTGTAACGACACACTCGCCGTATTTTAATCGAGAATTACATCTTGTGTTGCCCTTTCCCAGAGTCTGTCAAGTAATCAGGAATCATGAAAAGAATCCCGATGAGGAGACGATATAATAGCCAAAAAGCGTGCAAGCATGAGAGAGATTACTAAAGATTCATCTTACTCCACATTCAGGTCAACAATTTGATAAAGTTGATCTGGAAGAATTTTGATCTAAAAATAGTGCTCTCTTCAGTCAATGATATCAAGAAGAAGTCTGCCAACTCAATAACACTTAAACCAAATCTACCGTCTATACCTTGTCTCTATGGCAAGCTTGATAGCGGATGAAGACGCAATGAGATAAGGAAGTTGCCTAGACCAAGTAAAAAGACCCAACAAGAGAAATCATGTTAGTGATGATGATGACAGAACGATGATGTATGATGAAGGGCCCTTCAGCCGTGGATCAAACCTGGCAATTCAGGCAGGGTCTACAACAGAATAGGTCGATCTGATTCTTTTTTTTTTTTTTTTTTTTATGCCGCATCATGAGGTCAGCTAAACCTCCTCCCGAAAGCTGATGACCAAAGCACAGAAGAAACCAAGGGAGTCTGATGCTTCTGCGTCCAAACATCTCCCATCCTTATCACTCAACTGCGATGGCAGATTCACTGACACAAGAGATACCTGTGCTGACTATTCAATGCCACAGATCTGATCCCGAATCTGAACATCCATGAACAATCTTCAGATGACTTATCAATGACAAGATGAAAGGCATGGACTCAGATATGCGAGGGTCACTAAAAATGACTACAACCATTTTCAATGTGTGTCGGCACCCTACGTGAGTTTAAGCCATATTCAGAAAGTGAGTGTCATGCACTACGCCTGAACCAGAATGGACATATTCCCCCGAATGATTTCTCGGGAGCCAGAACACATACTGGACAAAATGCCATCACGCCCACCACAAAATATAATAGTTCCTGAGGAAATCAAGCTTCTAAAAGATGACGTATGATATTGGCAGTCATTTCATCAAATGCGTTCTGTAAACGATGACGCGAGAAAGAAGAAGCATCTGCAAAGACATGACTTGAAGACCATACATTCCAATACCTTGTTAAAGCACTTTTCTTCAAGAATAGTGCTTTCTCCATAACAGATGGATGAAATG
This sequence comes from Tanacetum coccineum, assembly GCA_026074375.1. Lineage (NCBI taxonomy): Eukaryota > Viridiplantae > Streptophyta > Magnoliopsida > Asterales > Asteraceae > Tanacetum > Tanacetum coccineum. Next base: position 119,339 of record BQNB010000455.1, on the reverse strand, counting down.
CCAACAAGTTGCTGACAAATAAGGTCGATTGGAGTAATCTGAGCGGTCTTCAAATTCTGAGAATATATATTGAACCACTGCCTTTGGGAGGTCCACCAGCCGTCAGGTATCCATTCAACCGCAATTCTTTTTCAACAGGGATCTGGACGTATTTCTTCTGAACAGTGTGACATCAGAGCCGAAGAATATTGCTTTATCCATTTCCATGCTTTAAAGCACGCGCGTTACCCGACTTCGGCCTTGAAGAAACTAGTTTCTCTCATCGTTATGGGTTGAGATGTGAACAGAATATGACATCAGTGCGGCTCTTATGGCATCACTCACTGGTGGTTTAGGAGCGAAGGAATTTCTATATCAACATATCACTAGTGAGTCCCTCTTGTACGTGAAGTAGTCTGATCGCAACTATGTCGAATTCTCAGTGTAAGTAATCGTCAAAGGTTGTTGGATAAATTATGGATTTAACTACCCGCAAGAGAGATCATTCTTCGCCGAGCCTGATTACAAGAATACAAGATCTCGGAAAAGGATTTCAAAAATCTTCATCCAAACGATTTTGAAGATTGGTCCTTCTCAATATCTAAGAAAAACACAACCATTGCCCAAGACAGACATGACTAAGTCATTTTACTATGCGTCTAACATGTGTGATTATAGAAACTGCGTGATCTGGATCGTGTGGGGGATCTTGCAACTCGCGGATTGAAAGCTATCAAACAAAGGTCAAACTTGAACTGTCTAATATCTGCCCGGATGCAGCCTGACTATTACTTCAAAGAAGACTAATACGATCTAGTCCCAAGCCCAGAGCAGTCTGTCTAACTAGAGTCAGAAATAATTCAAAGAGAAAGCCTGAGTGAGGCTGAATGAGCTTCACTATGTTTAGTGATTGGGACATGACATGAGTCACTGGAAAAGCTGGACAAATGGTTAAAGACTTTCATCTGTTCGAGTACTAAATAAGGGCATTAGGATGACCAGGAAGGGGTCAGCGCGTATGACACACAAGAGAAGATGCAGAAGACTTCATCACTAGCTATCTTAATTCCTTTTTGAAGAAAAGACTACTGATCAGAAGGATCTATCACGAAGTATGGTAAGCTGTGTTGGTAGGGAAGAGTATGAAATATTGACTACAGGATGATCTGACAGCAACAACGTGACGAATTCTGTCAGTACAATTCATTAATGGTCTAATTTATTTACTTATCAGTGTTGTATAATATACCTTGTACAATAGGTAGCTAGTTAATCTATTGAATGGTTAGGTGTAGGGGAGTAATTTATATCACTCAATCGATCGTGCTGGGGGCTACCAAAGCAGTTTTACGTCTCGATTACTACGAACTTGCGATTTAAGGCCACACTTTTTCCCCCCCCCCCCCCCCCCCCCCCCCCTACTTCAACCAATTTTATAAAATATTTAAATCAATTGATATCCTAGATGCTCATATAGGGTTTAAAATTTTGATAAGGGGTGAAAATGATGATTTAAAATTTGTGTATAATAATAACTGTGATTATTTAGGACTCATATCACTCCGCCTAATACGTGCCCTAAATACAATTGTTGAATTACCGAAGCACATTTTGAGGGGGTGCTTCTCGAAAATCAATAAACCGATCGACGCGTACTAATCGTTGGATAGTTATTTCATAAATGCCTCAATTGACTTTTCAATTGGTTTACTATGTTAAGGAGAAATGCTACCAAAAGACTGACCAATGCCATTTTTACTTATTTGGAGTTATTTAGCGCTTGGTAAGGTTAGGCTACTTTCTACCCTGATGATTGCCAACAAACCGAGAGGATCTTCCCAAGGGACTAATTCTCTGTTAGTGTAGAAGTCCTTTGGTCAATGACATGCGAAAACGGAGTAAAAGTGAGAATATGCGGAAATATGTGCCCGACTGGAGATAAGAGCTAGAACTGGATTAAATCCCTAACAAGGTTCCTAGTCATGAAGTGCTTATACAGAAGACTTCTTGACTAGCAACCTTTGTTTGGGTTTATTTTATTCCGAGTTTTATAGCTCTATCTCCAGTCGGCACTTTTCCGTATATCACTATTTACTCACTTTTCCATGTACATACCTAAGGACTTTACACTAACTAGTGGATTGTCCCTGGAGTCTATTCTTATGATCCCTCATGTTGTTGGTTTTTGAGGGAATCATCGGGGAATATGCTACCTAACCTTAACCATACCTTATTAACTCCAATATAAGTGGTTAAAATGCTATTCACTAGTCTATTCCTTCTATGGTCTGTCTTTTGGTACAGTTCTTCATTTACATATTAATTCTAATTGATACAAATTCAATTTGACTAGGCATTTGATGTTACTATATATCCATATTGCGATTTAAGTTCCTCGATCGTTTTTCGTATTTTCGTAACGTTCTCTCCCCTCAAAATGTGCTCCTTCGCGTATTCAAAATTGCTTTAGCCACGTTTTAGGCCGTGGGATAGTATATTGAGTCCTTATAATCTACAGTTATTATTTATACACATATTTTTAATCTCATTTTCTCCCCTTATACAAAAATTTTAATATCCTCTTTGTATATTTTGATATCAATATTGTATTTTAAATAATGTTTTCTAAATTTGGGGGGGAGCAGGCAGGGGGGAGAATTGCGAGGAAAATGTGTTTGTGCCTTAAAATTCGCAATATGTGTGTATAGAGACGTTATTAACTGCTCCCCTCAATCGATTGAGGGGATTATATTAGTACTCCGACACTCATAACCAGCTATAGATGATATTCTATGCCTACTAATGTACATTGGTATTATTATTCACGTATAAGAATAAATACATGATTGTCCTTTTGATATGTACTGACGATCCTATCGTCACGTTGCTTCTGTTGATCAGCCTTTTTAGTGTTTTTGTAGTCTATATTTCTTTTCTCTCTTCCTCACCGACAATGCGCTTTCCTAGACTTCGATATGATTCCTTCCTGATCTGTATCCGTCTTTTCTCGATTAGCTCGTTTGTGCTTTTGAAGGTCTTTTGCCTTCTTATCTTTGTCATCCTTTCGAAAACACTGCTGCGAATACTCCAATAATTTTGCACCTCACCTTTTGTAACCTCGAACATTGTACTAGAAGTCTTCCTTAACCATTTGTCCAGCTTTTCCTTAATGTATCTCTTAGTCAATGTCCTCATCACTAAACTTGTGAAAGCTTAATTCTGCTCCTCATTCAGCTCACTTTTTCATTGTATTATTTCTGGTCTCTGTTAGACAAACATGCTCTTGGCCCTTTGGGGACGTATCGTTTATAGTCCTTCTTCCTTTGATAGTATTTAGTCGGCCTGCAGCCACAATTAGGACGTTCAAGGTTGATCACACTTTGTTTATAGCCTTTCTCAAATCCCAGGACGTTGCAAGGTTTCCCCACGCCCATCGATTCCTGATCACCCTGGTTTCTTATCACACTTTCTTGTTGACGGCAGTGTGATGATTTGTAAAGACTATGTCTTGTTCTGTCCTTGGGCATGAAATTTGGTTGTGTTTTTTCTTTAGTTTTGATGAAGGAACAGAATCTTAAATATTAATCGTTTTTCGGGATGAAGATTTTGTGAAATCCTTTTCGACGGAGATCTTGTTATTTTACTTGCGTAATCAGCTCGTTGCGAAGAAAGTAATGATCTCTCTGAGGTAGTTATATCCATATTTTTTCAAAACACTTTGACTAACTTTCCTACACTGGAGAATTCGCAATTGTGCGATCTGACACTACTTCACGATCTGAGGATCATCACTGTTGCTTTGTTGATATAGAATTCCTTCCTCCGTAAACCACCAGTGAGTGTGCAATAGACCGCACTTGATTGTCATATTCGTGTTTCTACTCTCATACCACCCAATATAACGTATGGGAACTAGTTCTTCAAGGTCCGAAGTACGTAGGCTCAACGGATGCGGCCTCTTTAAAGCTTGGAATATGGATATAATGCATATCTTCGACTCGTTGTCCCTTAGTCAGATGATATAGTCCAGATCCCCCCACTGCCTTTGATAAAATATATGAATTAGCGGTTTGAATGCGATACTTCTTGTACTCTGCGTGATTCCTCCCCCAAAGGCGTAGTTGGTTTATATAATATTTCTCAGATTTGATGACCCTCAGGGATCTACTTACGCTAAATCTGACTTGTATTTTTTTGCGATCAGCAAGTTCATGTGGCTTTCAATCCATCTGTACTATTGGAGAAACGGCGATTAGTTCTTGGGGAAAGGCACCCTTTAACAAGGATTGTATATGGTGGGTGCCTTGTTATAAGTCTGCTTTTGCAGAGCTTTTACCCTATCCCGATTCGTTTACAGCAGAACACATTTGTATGTAATGACCATATCATACGTTTTTATTGAAGCCTTGTTGTTTCCTCAGGAATCTTTATATGTTGTGGCAGTATGCAATGTTGCGCCAGTTGTGTTCTGGCTCCGCAGATAATCATTCGGGTACGGGATATTGTCCTATTCTGGATTCAGGTGCGTAGCCAAGGGTTCTCTCACTTTCTGGAATTGCGACCTTTAAACCACAGTATGGTGGAGTCGGACACCTTGGGATGCTGAGCATTTTTAGTTGTCCTCCATCTATCTGGAGTCATTCCTTTCTACTTGCTTTGACGATATGTCATCATTATGAGATTGTTCAGAGTGTTCTGATTCATGGGATTTCAGATCTGTTGCATTCATTGATGATGTCTGCTCCGAGTATCTCTGTATTGTGTCAGTGATCTAGCCCATCCAGGTTAGGTGGAAGATAGGTATGTTGTTTGTGACGCCAGATAGTTGCACATACAGACTACCCTTTTGGTCTACTCTGTGAACTTGCGTACTATCATCCTTTTTCGGTATGGAGGTTCTAGCTCGACCCAGAATGCGCCAGAATCAGTTCGCCTTCTTCCTTTTCTTTGGTCAGACCTGCAGGTTCTTGCGTTTGATCCACTTCACCTGAAAGGTCCTTCATCATCATCTATCGTCTTCTATCATCTCACTTTATGTTTTCTCTTTAGTGGGTACCTTTTACTCTTGGTCTGCAACTTCCTTTTTCCAGTGTCTGGGAGCTCTCTTCATCCCGCTATCATAAAAGCTTCCATAGAGAGCATGGTATATAGACTGCGGTAGTTGGTAGTGTTTTTGTTGGCAGAAACTTCTTCACTTATTCATTGTGACTGAAAGAGATGCACTTTATTCTAGATCAAAAGTCTTCAAGATTCAACTTCTTAGCAGTTGACCTGATGGAGTAAGTTGAATCTTGTTTCTCCTACATATTGTTTCTTTTGGACTTTTATACCCTCTCCTTACTCTTAGACGAGTCTTTTTACAAGTATTCTGATTCTATGATGATACGCTGGGCAAGGCAACCACAGAGTATTTCATCGATATTAAATCGGCCAGTATGTGTTCTTAGCTTTCAAGAACCTTCAGGAGGCTATCATCATGTTTCGTTCCTAGTATAATTTATCAACAGCATAGTAGGTTCTTTAGGAGATCCTTATTGACGCCTAATTCATCTGTATTCATTCATCTCAGTCAATCTCTTAGCATTCCAATTTGGCCATATCTCTTAGACTGCATTCAAGGTAACGATTTGATATGGGATAGTGATTTCGGAAGAGATGTGGTGTTTTGATTTGTTGTCAGCTTCAATGAATGTTTGATTTGGTGGAGGATTGCATGTCGACATAGCAGTGTGATAGTTATTGAAGATGTTGAACATTTGTGTAATACGGGCATCGCAATCAAGGAAGGGGTTGACGTTTACTGTTGTGACTTTTATGTATATCAGGTATATGGAATCAAACTCTCTCTAGGCTTGTTGATTTCTCACTAGAATCAGCTATCCTCTCCTGTGGTTGCGTCTGATGGCAAGAATTTGATCCCCAAAGTTAACAGTGGTCATCGAGATTTTTCAGGAATAAGACATAGAGCCAGAAGTGACTTATCTGGTTTATCATTGAATGGACCCACGAGTTCAGACATGTTATGAGCTTCTAGGTTTTTCATGAACCTTCTGCGGGTGTAGACTGTTGCCCCATGGGATTTCATCATCCATGTGCTCAGGGTTTTTGTCCATGCAAGAGACACATGTAACTTTACAGAGTCTGATCCATGGTGTTGCGTCTTCTTGCATTGAGGCTCAAGGGTTTGTGAGTTCAGACCTGAGACCACATGTAGCTTCTCTCAATCCCAGGACGTTCAGATACAGGGAATGCCTTATCTCCTGTTGATTTACTGGTATAGACATTTGAGGACGAGACTACTTCACCCTGTGCGACTTTGTCACCATTTAGGATTGAAGTAGATAACCAGATTCCTGTATCACTTTCAGATTCTGTTCTGAATCAGATCTTTGATGAACGATTCTCTAGACCACTTTCTCTGACGAGTTGGTTAATCTTCACGGTTGTGACGAGGACAGTTGCTCGAATCATGGGACAGGATGTTTGATCATGTCTGGCAAATACAAACTTGTTATATAACGTTCTTTTATTCTTCTTAGACAGATTGCACACATGGGAAATGTGCTACTTGTTCATTCTGTAACAAGGCCCGTTCCTCATTTCTCCATGACCTACTTCTATGCAGTGTTAGTAGCTTCGGAGTTGCTTCTAAACATGGTTCCTTGATAGTTTATTCCTTCTAACTGGTGCTTCAACCTCACCTTGTTGGTTTTAGATTAGAGGGCCTTGGATCTAGCTAAGCCCTTGATTTAGCTCGCTTCACTGGTCCCTGCAATCATCACCTTCCTCCTTCTTCCCTATTTCCTGAGGCGGTTTCCACTCTCAACTTAACATGCTTAGTTCGTAGATCAGGGATCATTACCTTATTCGTGGAAGCGTAATAGTCTTTTCTTGTCGGATCTTCATCATCTTCTTGTCAAAAAGTTTGATAAGTCAGGGCTCCTTTCCTTTACTCACTTTCTGTGCCGAAGCTTGCGCTTGGAGGGATTTACACTTTGTCGGTGGAGGGAGCTGATTGGATTGTTTGAATCGATTTCTATGTTTTTACTTGTGGTGGTTGTCGGTCTTTTTTCTGGGAGTTAGACTATGCTTTGTTGATTGGTTGCGACGTCTTGCACTTTCTCGAGGAGTTTTCTTAGGTTATTCGCTCTCTAGCTGCAACCATTTTTCATGATCAGGTTGTGCGTCTGTGGATAATATTATCCGGGGAATTGTTGAATGGCTTCAGTTCATCAGGGGATCGGGAATATATTGCCATCTCCAAACACTTCAACTGTCTCACCTTTAAGGAGACAAACTTATATAAGTATTTTCGGACTAAGACATAATTGATACTCTGCCATGGTGTAATGAATGTAGCTAGAATCTGGACCGTCGATGGAATGTTGTGTATTCTTGCCCATAGTAATAGATTTATTACTTTGGTAATAAAATCGCGCCATAAGGATGTAGAGTTGAGAGCAGTTAGCCTTTCTTCTTTGGGTTCTTCAGTCATTGGCTTTTGTGTAGGTGAGAGAAATAGGTTTTGAGATTCCCATTTGAGTTAAACTCTTCTCCATAATGAGCTCTTGACATCGATCAATATTGTACTGGTGGTGTGAGTAATTCCCCCTCACAGCTTTATTGCCATGAACTGGATGTCTGGGTTTGTACACTGGCCACGAGTTCTTTCCTGTCAGGCCATGGCTTTGAGCAGGGATTAGAATTGCCGCTCAAAGGTTTGATTACACATATTAATTCTGTCTCGTTTTTTATATACTGGAGAGCTATAATTCTATAGGTTCAGGTTTATCCAAGTCTATTAATCAAAATCTATGCACGTTGATCACCTTAAGCTACAAGAGCTCGTTGTTACTTACAATGGGTTGAGTTGGCTTGACTAAGGTATATGTGATCACTTAAGATGCATTTCTAAGAAGATCAGCACTTAGGTTCGAACCATTGTCTCATCAATGGGTTGACAGCTATAAACCCCGTCTTCTCATTAATATAGACGTTGTACTTCCAGGAAAGCTTGGTGTAACTTCGGTATATAGCTTAAGCGAATCACTTTGAGATGCACGTCATACGCTTGGAAAAGAGTTCTGGATATATTTCTTCAGAAGTGTCCACAGATATCTGGGAAAGATGGGGATTACTTTCTGGGATCTTTTGTTAGCACTTCGAAAAATAGGAGGTTGCTTTTCCCTTGGTAGTTAACCACTTGTGAGCGATTTGGTTTTATAATATGCTATCAATTTCTTTGTATGGAGAATTGAGCCTCGGACTTGGGAACAATATTGTTCTATGCCATCGAATTCTGCCAAAATAGAGAGCATTTAACAAATGAAAGACAAACCATATGCACGAAGAAAGCTAGTTGAAACGATGTTCTATGAGAGAAACATTAGCCTTTGATAAAACTCATGTAACTGCTGCATGATTGTTAATACTGGTTGCTAATTCCTGAGTTTAGAATTATAGATTCTCCATCAGTTTATTCCAACAGGATCAATTACTTATTTAACTAAGCCCATGTTTGGGCTATTTTAGACAAGCAAGATGGGTCATCTTGAGTTTTGGCGGCACAATGGGTCAAAATATGAAATTTCTAGCCCCCTCCAAAAACGTCCCGTTCCCTCTCTTTGGCAGAATGCAACTCTGACCGCTTAGCACGAACTCTTGAGAACCACGCGTGAATATATAAAATATTTTGGATACCTCCAAACCGCCGTGAGAACCGGCGGTTTTATTTACTGTTGTGGGATACAAAAATACATATGAGAATTATGCCATCCCGCGTTTTATGGTCAAACCGCCGTTTCGGTCAAACCCACACGTAGTAACAGTCAACACCGCCTTTGGGCAACCCGCGCTTTATGCGGCAACCGCCTTTTTGGGCAACCGCCTGCCTTTTTGTGCCCCCCATACCCGCCTATTGCGGCAACCCCCCAGCCTTTTGCGCAACCGCCTTTCGGCATACCCGCCCTATTGAGGCACCCGCCTTTTTGGTGCAAGCGCCTGCCATTGGTGCCAACCCGCTGTTGTGAGCTAAACTTTGTGTTGTGGTCAACCCGCTGTGTTTGGCAACCGCCGTTATTTTTTTTTTTTTTAATAGTTTACACCAGCGGGTTGATGAGACATTTATAAATAAAATATTAATCACACAAACTAGATCAACCCGACGTAATGAATAACAACGCATACCGACACACTAAGAGTCTTGGGCCAAAATCATTCAATGTTGTTAGATATGAGAATAAAAATATACCTCATCAATATCACATGTTAATAATGCAGTACCTAAAGATAATTAATTATCCCAGCAAGTCATAAACACACTAACTAACCCACTACATTTGAGTGGTACTCGATTTAGTACGGACCCCTATATTAATTATTCTACAACTTGATGACTGTAAGTTTTAGATCGTTTTCCTTTGATATACAACATTTGAGGTATATGATATAGCATTATGAATGTTCGAAGCATTCACCTTAGTGATAGAAAGCTGAAATTCGACGTCTTGTCTTGTTTCGTTCTGGGGCGGCTCCGACTGTTTGCGAGTGTTTGTGTGTGTGTTGTTTTTTTTTTTGTGTTTGACTATCTTCGTAAATTTTTGTCGACCTAATAAAGGGACAACCCGACCCCACTTGCCCACCTAGCTTGATAACAATATAGAGTTACTAAACTTGGCCCCGATTTAGGTCCTCTTTGGTTTTCTCTTCTTCTTTTATTTTCGTTGATTTCTTAAGCTTGTTTCTAGGGCATTTCTAAGTATTAGGCACTTTTCGGCCACATATAGTCCCTATGTTTATAAAGGCCTAAGGAAACAAAGGTAGCAAATCGCTTTTTACACCCTAAACTATCTTACAACAATTAGTTAAACCTTTGGATCCTTTGACGTTTAACGTTTAATTAACTCCCCTTCAATTTATTAACCCAGTAGGTGCGTACAACAACCATATAAGGTTTAGACTTTTTATAACATCTACCAACGTAGTCTTTTATCACTTCCTTGTATTTTCTCAGACACTCTCCCCCTCAAACAACGCGATCCCTCGCGTTTTCTATTGAAGATAGCCATCTGTCGGTAATTTTTGTAGTACTCGTTTGATTGAGATGAAAAGATCAGGCGAGACATCGTCCTCAGCCTCCACCCTTTTTTCTTTTCTTTTCTTTTTTTTTTTTCTTTTTATTTATTTTATATATAAGGATACAAATTGAAGGTATTTAGGTTTACTCAATCCTTCTTCATTGGAGACGGTTTGAGAGTTTTCAGGGAATGTCAAACTGCCTCTGCCTAGGCGTGGTGGAAATGAGCAGATATTCGAACCGTTCTCTGTGGTTAATAAAGCTTTGGTTCCATGAATATCTGCAAGTTGATAAATTCTGTTTCCACGAAGTTGAGTTCAACACTCTGTCTTTTCCAACTTTAGTTCTCGGATATGAAATGTTTGATGTACTCTGCGTGTCGCCTGTCTCAATACCATCCGACCAACAAAGCTCTCCAGATTCTGAAGAATGAGTCTTGTGCTTTTAGTCGTTTTCTGTCTTCCACCCCGCCCGCCACACCCCCCACCTGAAGTCTCTTGCTTCTTCTTGTCAACATGTCTGTCATCTATGTTGTGTGTTGCCGATAGATGTCTGCGAGCGATGCATCCTAAGATTAGTCGTTGATCCAAAATTCCTTGACTCTGATTGTCAATGATTCATACAAATCTGTTGCAGGTGGAGTTGGTGCCATCACTAAACTTTTGTATTTCATTGAACCTCATGATCATCTTGAATCCCGTATCTATCTCTAAAGTATAATGCCTTTGGAGCAGTTACTATGACTGTGAAATAATGCTTAATGACTCAAATCCAAGTGGCCTCCAATTGAGTTGGTATGAGGTGAGAGGACGGTCGTACTGAGTATCGAGACTTGATCTTATAGTCCCTGTTGGAAGTACTTCCGTACAGCGTGTCATTGCATAAACAATTGTTTTATGGTCACCATAGATTGACAGCGGTAGTTAGGAATATTTGTGTTTATTCGGGTGTGATAGGTGGTTCAAGTGCCTTGAAGTTTAACAAGTACGATCTTCAAAGTTAATAGCTGGTACATGTTTTTTTGAAGTCCCTTTCTGCTATTGACGAATACTTTGAGATCGCTCAAAGAAAGTTCGCTTGCTCAACAAGATCTCAAGATATAAGGAATAAACCTCCAACCAAGATCACTTAGAAATCAAATGATAACATACATAAAGATGTGGGAAGGAACTAAAAAGCATGCTGATTTGAGTGAAAGGATGTTTGAATCATATCTCATGCTTGTTGATATAGATTACAGATTTATTGAAGATTTCTCTATAATAGATCTGTTCAAGTTGAAAGGTTTATCAAGCAGGTTGAATGAAAAAGGAGCTGGTTTATCTAAATTTGAAGTGAATCAAGAAGACACCAAAGAATAGAAGTCAAGGTATTGAGTATACAGATGATGAAAGACTAGAAAAGACAAGATAGGTTTTAAACTTTTAAAGGAATGAAGATGAAAGATAGCTCAAGAATAATGAAGATATACATTCAACCATCTAACTTCTGAGGATGATATGTGACAAAGAAACAATGTTGACTGATGTTATATTTTAAAATTTAGGCTCAGTATGAAGATAAAGAAGTGGATTATGTGATTCTTGATAGTAAATTATCCTATCATTGACGGGTAGAAAATATGTCTTGGAACAAAACCACAGTTTGATGAATCCTAAAGAGACAGGAGAGATCAATCTAAATGTGGTAATAAGTGCATTGGGACAGCAAATGATTTCTTTAGGGTTTTAAACAGTATTGTCAATATTTGTAGAGAAGATCTAAATGCTGTGTTTCAACTTTGGTAATGGATAAATTTAACATGCATGAGATGCACGAAGGGTTTTGAATAAGAGTTTTGGGGAGATTTGAAGGTTTGTTTTTCAAACATGCATGAAAAAGCATGAGTTTTGAAGCTGCAGCAATTGAATGGAAGGTCAATCGGTGGACAGTTTGAACTGTTCCTCAGGAGGGTTACACAATTTATTGACCATTGTAGGAGGAGGGGGGTTCATACATATGCTATACAGGAAAGAAGAAGTATCCTTTTTAAAGAAGGAAATTAATGGTGTAAATGCTAAATTTAAGTTTAGAGTTTGAAAGAAGAAAGTACAATGGCATTGGAATTGTGTGTAAGAGTTTTCAAGTGGTACTTGCTTTTCTTGTGGTGCTTTGTTGTAGCGGATAATGAAACCATCGATTCATAAGGTCTAGATGGAAAGTGAGAAGGGATTGAGTGTTGGCCCCTATAACCAACCATTAACACTACAAAACATGCGTTTACAATTCACCAGTTAACCAGGCCCAAACCCAGCAAATGGCCATCTGCCCCCCCCCCCCTCCAACCCCCCCCCCCCCCCACACTGCCTCCCTGGCCCCCCCCCCCCCCCCCCCCCCACCCCCGCCGTACAAGGTACCCCTTCTCAAATCCGTTGATGGTTTACCAATCTTACCCAAATTAAATGAGTACCCCCATAGCCGGTAATACTGAACCAGATTGGCTTATTGTGTGTAGAGTTCGGCTAGTCAGGAGATCAAACAGTTCTGGTAAAGGTACTATATTCAATCTGTTGATAGATGATAGTTTGCTATAAAATCGATAGGTTGTTGATCATAAGACTGCTACTCCTCATACGTATAATAGATCAATGAAGCTTGGCTAGTCCAAAACTCAAACGGATATTTAGTAATAGGACTAATCACTATTATCAAGGTTGATGGTTGACAGTTTTACATAAAATGTTTGTATTACTCACCATATTCTTAGATTAAGAGTTATTCTATCCGAGAAACGGCTACTGGTAAAGGAAACATCAATCCTGTTAAATGGCTGGTTGTTTTGCCAAAAACTATAAAGCCAACTTAGTTGGTTTGCAGTGAAAAGATGTTGCTGACATAGCTGAAAAGAGAAGGTTGCTGCTGAAGAAGGATAGAGAGTACAAGATTAAGAAAAGATAAAGAATGTTTGGATACATCCTCTGTGAAGCTTAAAGGATTGAAGAAACATGAAGTTAAAATAGTTTAACATTCATGTTTAAGGGAGGATTGTTAGGATTAATGTTTTCTTAACTTAGTACCGATAGTACAATAGTTAGTACCGACAGTTATACTTAGTACCGACAGTACAAAGTGTTAGTACTGTTAGTTAGTTAGTACCGTTTGTAGTAAAATAGTTAGTACCGATGAGAAGATTTTTAAAAGATATTTGTGAGATATTTGTCAGAAAGTCATGTAAGACTTTTAGGGTTATCCTTAATCTATAAAAGGATATCTATTGAACATATGGTTTTCGAAAATATATGAATAGCCGATTACAAATCATGAGAAACATAATAGTTAGTAGCTAATTTGGTAACTCTCAAGAACATTTTAACAAAGTTGTTATTCAGTTAAATCATTATTCTTCTTAGTACTTGGTTTAGATTCCGCTAGTGTACTAATTTGATGATTCAAGTTTTGTTTCTACATAGTCAGTTGTAGTTTTACTTCTTTGGCTATCATCTATATAGGCTGCAAAGATCCATTTCTAGTGTATAAGGAACCAACAAAATGTAAACCCAGTATTTAATACACAAAAACCCAAACACTAACATGTTACTCGAGAGGTTTTCACTAATTGTCTAAGCGTGAAGGAGAAACACACTTGAACTCACAGCTAATTCAAATCGCAATCGAGAGCTTGAGATGAGGAATGTTGCAAAAGTTGACTAGATATTTTGGGTTTGACCAAGAGTCAATCGCAACACCTACTATTTATACCTAGGTTATTCCTTTCATTTTTGACATAATTGGTCCCCTCTCCTTCTTATGTTTCAATTTATGTTAAGGTATATTACACAAAGGGTCTCCTCACTTTTCATATTTCTTTAATGTTTAGGGATACATAGCAACTAACGGATTGATTAACTTTGGGGAAATGACACAATTGGTCCTTCATATTTAATAAGCATAGGATACAGTTAGCACATAGCAAATAAGATCCTAAACAGACATTCAATTGACATATTTGAACCATTTTGAGTCAACTCTTAGTTAATCCCCCTTAATCATAGCCTCTCGTTGGTGGTTACCAGATCTTGTGTTAAAAAATGCATGATTGATAGTCATAATCTTTGAAAGATAATCACTCTCCCCCTCCCAATCAATGACTCGTTTTGTATTTAAATGAGCTTGTTGTCTTTGATTGAGGTGTCAAATTAATGAAAATCCAAGTCCTGGATTGATTGTCAAAAAACACATTAAGCCACAGTTGAAATCCAAAAAAAATTTTCTAAAGAATCAAAGACGGGATAATTATAAGGATAAAAGAAGACTTTTCTTCTTAATCAAGAAATAATGCACTGAAGCGTACATTAGATCGAGGTTGCAAGGATATAAAGTAATCCATGCCCGGGAGAACTTAATCACCCGTTGTTAGGAACAACCGTCTTTTTGGCGACGTGCTTTCCTCATTTTGAAAAGCGGGTTGCAGTCTGAAATAACTACAAGCCATTAAGACATGTTTTGAAAGGTTTAAACTTCCGTTCGAGCTTCATTTAAAGACCTGTGTCATTATTGAATGACATTTCTAGGACCGTAAATGTTATCGATAAACGGAAGACATGTCTTGAAGAAAACTATTTTTGGTATTTTCTATTTTCTGATTTTTATAGATTTTTGATGGTTTTATATTTTTGTATTTTTCTTTTTGGGTTTAAGGATGTACATATTTACATAGGATACGTGAAGCCAATCCGTTACTCATCCTGATCATCCTAAAGACTTTTGAGTGTCTCCGGCTTCATACACTTCATGCCAAGCCTTGGGAGAATGAATTCGAATCGTTCTCTGGGCAGCGCCTTAGTGAATATATCCGCCAGTTGATACTCTGTCCTCACGAAATACAACTCAACCACTCCTTTTTCCACTTGTTCTCTGATGAAATGATGTCGGATGTCGATGTGTTTAGACCTGGAGTGCTGAACGTTGTTGCAGCAGAGGGCTATGGCACTCTTGTTGTCACAGTACAGAGGGATGCGATTGTAAGCGAAGCCATAATCTGATAATTGAGACCGCATCCATAGGATTTGGGCACAGCAACCAGACATCGCGATGTATTCAGCCTCTGTAGACGAGATGGACGTGCTAGTTTGCTTCTTTGATGACCAGCTGACTAACTTATCACCAAGGAACTGAGCACTGCCAGATGTACTTCTGCGAGTGTCCTGACAACCTGCATGATCTGCGTCTGCGTATGCTGTTAGTGCCATGGCGGTGTCTTTCGGATACCAAAGACCCATATTGATGGTTCCTTGGAGATACCGAAAGACCCGTTTAACTGCCTCAAGGTGCTTTTTAGTGGGCCTAGATTGATATCTAGCACACATGCACACAGCAAATACTAGGTCAGGTCTACTGGCTGTGAGGTACATCAGGGACCCAATCATGCTGCGATATTTGGTCTGGTCAACAGGGGTCCCTGAGAGGTCTTCATCCAGTTTTGTTCGCTCCACCATAGGAGTGTCAACAGGGTCACTTTTATGAAGATCAAATTTCTTTAAAATCTCATTTGCATATTTAGATTGATTAATGAAAATGCCTCTAGGATTTTGAGAAATTTGTAAGCCTAAGAAAAATGATATTTGACCCATCATCGACATTTGAAATTTAGAACTCATTTCATTAGAAAAACGGTCACAATCTTTGGGGTCGGTCGAGGCAAATATGATATCATCAACATATATTTGAACATGAAGAGTGTGTTTGCCTGTTTTCCGAATGAACAAGGTTGGATCGACGACACCCTTGGAGAATCCTTGTGCCAGAAGAAACTTTGACAAAGTGTCATACCATGCCCGGGGAGCCTGTTTTAACCCGTAAAGTGCTTTCTTCAGACGATAGACATGATGTGGACGTTCTGGGTCAACAAAGCCTTCCGGTTGGTGGACATAGACTTCTTCTTTGAGCTCGCCATTTAAGAATGCAGTTTTCACGTCCATTTGATAAACTGTCATGTTTTTGCTGGCGGCATTGGCAATGAATATCCTGATTGCTTCAAGACGAGCAACCGGGGCGAAGGATTCTTCAAAATCTAGACCTTCTTCTTGACGAAATCCTTTTGCTACAAGACGTGCCTTGTTTTTCAACACATCACCATACTCATCAAGCTTCACCTTATAAATCCACTTGAGAGCAATAATCATGGCACTGTCTGGAGGTGGTACTAATTCCCATACGTCCAGTCGATCAAATTCATGGATTTCGTCTTGCATGGCTTGAAACCAGCAGTCTTCAGTAGCTGCAGATTGGAAGTTTTTCGGTTCGACTTTGGACAGTACGGAATTGTAGAAGCACCACAAAGCATCCGTAGCAAGCTGTTTCCGAGTGGATACCGGTCTTGAGGGATTCCCAATGATGTTATCAAGAGGATGAGAGTCAGTCCATTTCCGGATATGTTCATGATGTTGAGTGGATTGGCTGGATTCAGGTATGTTGATTTCCCCAGATGATGAAGCTTCAGAGTTATAGTCTGGGGCGAACACATTAACAAATGGTTCAGGATCAGCTGCAGCAAACGGATTAACTTCTGCGGATGGCTCACCTGCTAAACCATGATGAACCGAGGAGGAATGATGATCCAGTGGTGATGATGTATGGCTTCTCCCGAAGGTGCGTCGAAGATCAATAGCAGAGACACGATGGACCTGTAGGTAAACCGGTCTTGAGCTACATTATGAATAGGATTATGACAGAGACCCCCCCCGGTGGATTAAAATACTCATCAAACATGGGTTAGAATAACATCTCCAATTCTTTATTCGTGGGAGGTGCATATGGTATAGCAGGAGTCGGATTAGGTACGAGCCCTGAACTGATAGGACCAGGCGTCAACAGGTTAGGAGTGTCCTGAACTGAATTGTACAGGAGCCATTTGGCTCAGTCCGCCAGCGAATGTAACGTGGAATAGTCACCATTATTTGTCAGGTTCCTTTGTTGTAGAAATTCAGTAACCCTTCTGTTGGTGCGTAACCAAACAAAGATTCCAATATCAGTCCGTTGGTTGAAATTTTCCAAGATTCTCATGTCATTGTAGGTAACAAAGATCACCAAAATACTCGGCAAAAAATGTAAGATTAGTGCATCTTAATGTGTACGACTCATATGGGGTTTTGTCGTGACGTGTGTGAATAAGGGAACGGTTTTGTGTGTAACAAGCAGTAGCCACAGCTTCGGCCCAAAGAAACATCGGTGCCTTGGAAAAAATTAACATTGTCCGTGCAGCTTTGACAAGAGTACGGTTTCCCTTCTTTTCGAACAACCCGTTCTGCTGTTGATCCTTGGAACAGTCGATTGATGAAAAATTCCTACTTTTTCAATAATGGTCATACACAGTTTTTGTTTACAAATTCCTGTGCCATTGTCGTGCGATGAATCTTAACAAATTTTGGTTGAGACCGACTTGAATTTGATTCAGAAATTTGATGACAACTGCAGGTGTTTCATCCTTTGATCTCAAAACTTAACCCAACGTAAACCGAGAGTAATCATCGACGATGACCAAATATATTCTTCCCATTTTAAGAGTTTGCACATGCAATCTGCCACCATAAGTCCATATGAAGGGTGTTTAGAACTTCTAAATTGGTGTTTTCAGTTTTTGGGTTTGTGGGTATGCTTTTTTGCTCTTCCCTAATTGACATGCCAAACAAGAGATGATCTTTTTCAAACTTCAATCTAGGTAAGCCTCTAACAAGGTCTTTTCTTGCAAGATCATTGATGGTACCGAAGTTCAAGTGGTTTAAACGCCGATGCCATAACCATGATTTGTTCTTGGAGGCTTTGGATAGCAAGCAAATTGGGGAAGACTTCCATTAATGTCTTCACAAGATAGTGTATAAAGTAGACCACGGAGGACCCTTTAAGGTAATTCAACCCATATCCTGTCACAACATGAACAGAATGCTTTCTGAAAGCAACTTCCAAATCTGAATCACAAAATTGACCGACAGAAAACAAGTTGTGCCCCAGTCCTTCCACGTAGTATACCCTGGAGATTACACTATCACCGATGACATAATCTCCATAACCCATAATAGCACCAAAGTGATCGTTCCCGAATCTAACTGTCCCGATAAACTTTTTCACGAAATTCATGAGCCTTGAGCGATCCCCCGTCATATGTTTTGAACAGCACTGGAGTCCAAATACCAAAGGACAATTTGTACGACCTGCATTTGAAAACAGACACAGATGGGAGAGTTGGGAAAATTGGATCCCCAATGTAGGTGGGTTTCCGTGGTTAGCACAAGCAATGGCTGACATTCCTGTAAGTTTAGTGAACCTAGTTAAAGGGCACTGATCACTTAGGGTGAATGTTCTTCCTGTGGGTCTCCATTGATAACCAACATTATTAAGTGTTTTGCCAGTTGGTTTCCAAATTTGTTTGATATGTTTAGGTTTCCCCACTTGTGTAACTTGCTTAGGTTTCCAAACTTGCTTAACATGACGCACACATTTTAACATGGGGGATGCTATTCACGAGAAGTGCAAATACGTGATCACCGCATAACACATAACATGATTAGCCAAAAATAAACATGTTACATGTTTGGCACAACAGAATAAAATTCGAAATTAATACTGTACGCTTAAGCTAATACTAGAACAACACGATTCGTGGTTTTAAGACCTAGATCTAATGGTCTAGAGTGGTCTTCTACTTTCTCAAGCTGTCACTCTTTGCTGGCGGATCCATGTTTTCTTGATATGCTCTTAAGGCTGAGAATCCGCTATGCATCAGTGCAACTGTTTACTCTTTACGAAGGAGCATAGGGTACATTAGACTTC
The DNA here is from genome assembly GCA_026074375.1 of Tanacetum coccineum. Lineage (NCBI taxonomy): Eukaryota > Viridiplantae > Streptophyta > Magnoliopsida > Asterales > Asteraceae > Tanacetum > Tanacetum coccineum. Next base: position 100,480 of record BQNB010000455.1, on the reverse strand, counting down.
TGAGTGTGCATATGGCTCTACATGTTTGGTGTAGTACTACGTTGATTGTTGCAATTCTGGTCCTCAAAGGCAACTGTGCTTTTTCCTAGGGGTGGTAAGCAGCTTCTTATCATGTGATTGAAACTTTGAGACATGTGCCAAACACATATTCTAATAGTTCCTGAGAATGCTTAGTGTACCGGCAAGCAAATGCGAGTAATCTATCTATAGGTCTTTCAACTTTGGCTTCTTCTACTATTTCGCGAAGTGTATCTACACTTTCCTTAAGATGCTTGAGATAAACTAGATGAACTTCCCTATTGTTCCTATTGTGAGGGGGAATAGGTTCAACATCTAGAGCATACTTTCCTGGTGCAGTTACTTTTGGTTTAACCTGAGTTGTAGTGACACATGAGACCGTATTCTGTATTTGGACCTTTTAGACTCATTTTCATTTTAAGGCATGTTGTCTGTTTCGGGTATGCTTAGACGCGTGATCTTGACGAATCATACAGTTTTCTTGTAGTGCTGCTTAATCTTTGCATTTTCTACCCTAAAAAGCTCATTTTGTTCTTGAAGACCATTAATCTTTTCAGTTAATTGTGAAATCTGAAAGTCTTGGGCCCTAAAATCAATTGTTTGGTCTAGTTTGCTACGGGCATTTTCAGCCTTTGGATGGCGTTGTCTTTTCCTTGAAGTGAAGCTTTCATTTGACCGATCACAAAAACAGAGTTAAAATCAGGAGTATCATTAACGTATGAGACGTTTATTCTGACACTATCTTTAAGGTTTTGATACTTTAACTGTAAATTTAGGTGATTTGCCTCAAGATTGGAAAACCGGTTTAAAAGATCATTATAATTATCCTTACGGACATCATCACATAAATTAGAAAGCTCTGCTTCAAGTTCCAGACAACGGGCTTTGACAACATGATGAGCCTTTTGCATCTCAGTAAATCTAGATACATTAAGCTCAGAATTCGATGCAACATAAAACACTTCTTTAAACAAGCAATCAGCAATTATATTATCATAGTTCGAGAAATTTTTTTCCGTTCAATCGCATCCATGTTTCCCTATCAACGAATACTTTGGTCTAGTTAGCTTCCAACTCATCAAAGGCATCACTCATTTCTTTAAACTCTTTTGTTAGAGATTTTTGAATGCCCAACAAAGTTTTCTTAAGAGTTTTGAAAATGGAATGACCTCCGGTGAGATAACATGTTTGGTTGTTCAAAACCCCTTTTCCCCTTCAGTGATCCCAGTTGGTGTGATCCCTCTTTTAACAGGTTTTTCTCAATTAGAAAAAAGTTTTGAAGTGTAACAATGTTGATTTTTCACTTGACTTTGGTTGGAAGCACTCTGGGGACAAGCGTTCAGGTGTAATTTAGAGGATACACAGTCAACTGCTTTGATTGGTCTGGTGTTACTGCTCCTTTGAGAGCTTCAGCTTCATCTAACAATATCTTGAGACCAAAATAATTGTTCCGGGGTCAGTTGTTTTTGTGGTGTGAAGGTCGCTAAAAAGTTCTTTCGAGTAATTAGGCGGGGTGATATTGACCTTATTATCCACACATTTATTAGCTTTCATTTTATCATGCATTTTCTTCCTAGAATTCAGATATATTGTTCTAGTTTCCTCAAGACACATACTACGGCCGTGCATGATTGGTGTGACAATTACATGACACTATACAAGCAGGCAGAACTTGCCTTCACGTGTAGGCTTAGGGGGTTCTTGTAAGCCAATGGCTACTTTAATTCACTACCATCATATAAAACCCTGGTTTACACATCATGTGAATTGTTTGAATAGACTGGCCTTGTTTGAATAGTTTATCCTCGACCTTATCTTTTAAAGCTTTTAAGTCCAAAAATTCTTCAAGGTATTTATTTTCTTTCTGATTAAAATCCTTTTTCAAAGATGTAAATCTTCATCAACCATTAACGTGTTATGTTAGATGGTAGGAGGGCAAGTTGCCATTTTACAGAATGAATTCCATTTTCAAATTATCTTCCTTAATATTACGTCACAAATAACTAACCTAAGTTGCTCATTCTAAAGCGTTTGTTTCCCGTTCAGGTGTAGTTCAAAACCTGCCCGTCTTTCATACAGTTCCACTTGTTCCTTATATGTGGCAAGTTCAGCATTTAACAAATTATTAGCTACTGTATTCCGGGGTGTATGAGAGACAGATAGGACATCAGATTCATGCAATCTTATCTATCCATCCACATCTGCATCATTTGGAACCATAGATGCATTATTTGGAACCATTGATAGTGATCATGATCTTGTACCTCAGATAAGACGTCCGAATCATAAGACGGACCGGCTTCATCATAAACTGGATCTGCGGATGATAGATTAGCCATGAACAAAGTTTGTGCCGTAGGAGCCTCATCAACATCAGAATCATACGCATCACAGTCATCAGCTTGAAATACATTGTCCACATTGAGAGCTAGGTCTTGAACTGGTTGCTCATCCACATCTTCATCAAAAGCATTGTCATGTCCACCTCAGCTAGGAACAATAACTGCTCATTACATGCAAGACAACCCGCAATTCTCTGAGCTTGCATCATCAACAACATGTCTTTGAACTACTCGAAGTTCTCTGTGGACGCTTGGGTTGATGCAGTACCTCGCTATGTGACCTACCCCGGTGCGTTGTAAGCACTTAACCTGTCTAGCTTGACCCGGATTGGCATTCCCCACTCTGTTCTGTGCTCTTCCATAACCAACTGCACCTGCACCCCGTGCATTATTACCCTGTCCTCTGTTCTGTCGACCCTGAACATTCTGAACAACAACCCTGCCGTCTTGTACAGTGGCTTGATTCCTTGGGTTTGATGAGGTTCTGAGTTGATTGTTTGTTTGAGGAAGAAAGGTTTTGTATGACTGGGTGAGTAAGGCAAGTGTGTTGGTTAGGTTCTCGATTAGGTTGTCAGTTGGAGAAAGTCCCAAATCAGATTGTGGGGTGTCAGCAGACTGTGGTTGATGATATGTGGTCGGTGGATTTGTTGATGACTGAGAATGATAATGTTGAGGTGAAACATTTGACATCAAGGCAAGAGGATCAACTGTCTGTTGTGTGAGGCGTTCCAACATCATCTTATTCTCATTGGCATGTGCCTCGTGTTGCTTCAAGTAAGCATACAGCTGATCAAAGTTTGAATCCTTCAAGCCTTTGTTAAGTTTCACCGCAGTAACAAATCTACCCCATTCCGGTAGCATGTTATTCACAAACTTTGAGTTCAACTGTATTTTTGACATTGTCATCTTGATGTTCCGCATGTCATTGATGAGCTTGGCAAACCAGACATAATAGTTGTGAATGGTTTCGCCTTTGTTCTGACGAAAGTGTTCAAAGTCATCATACAGTTTGTGAATCACGGTCTTCCTTGGTTAATATTTCCGATCCTAGAAACCTAGCTAATGGTTGTTAACAAAAGCATCTCACATTGTCCCCCATATGTCCTTGTCATCAGTGTAATGATTAATAGTGGAATAAATGTAATTTTTTTGGTAAACCTTGAAGTATGATGTTTGTTGCCCGAATGTCAGCATTGTACCTATCCTTCTCATCCTGTGACAGATCCGAATAAACTCAAGGTCGTTCAGGACCCAGATTGAGTGGACCTTCAGTTCCTTCAGCAACCATTACTCCGCATGGTCCCATCATGAAATGTTCCTTCATCAATTGACTTTAAAATTTCACCTACCCATTATCCTTACCCCGATAGTATAAAACATATAACGATTGTTTGCAATGAAGCAAGTCAGCCATGATCAAGCATCGGTGGTCGGGTATCGGAACCGGCACATTGGATGTCCTCTGAAAGATTAGCCATAATGATTACTTGTGATATGATTAAGTTGATCCGAATCAAATGTAGTGATTGTATGTTAAAAGTGATGATTGTTTGTTGGATTAGGTGATATGTTGTTTGATTGTGATTTGGTTTGGTTGAATTAAATGTTAACTTAATGTAGATTGAAGTTTTGTCAGTGAAGAATTGTCAAAACGCAGTGAAGAATTCTCAAAACGCAATGAAGAATTCTCAAAACGCAATGAAGAATCTTGAGTCAAAACGCAATGAGGAGTCTTGAGGTTTGATCAAAACGCAACGTTGCGATTTGATCAAAACGCAACCAATTAAAAAATTGGGCAGAGTCTTCCCTAGTCAAAACGCAACAAAATTCTCAAAACCACCTGTAGTCAAAACGCAACCTGTAGTCAAAACGCAACGACCAAAACGCAATGACCAAAACGCAACCTCTAGGTCAAAACGCAATGATCAAAACGCAACGATCAAAACGCAACCTCTAGGTCAAAACGCAATGATCAAAACGCAATGATCAAAACGCAACGATCAAAACGCAATGTGCTTTCTTCACCCAAAACGCAACCAAGAAATGTTCTCAGAAGCTCCAAAACCAAACGACAGAATAACGAACTTTTTCACCTAAAAACCCCTAAAAATCACCCTTTTGAACGTTTTCACTTGGTTTCTTTTGCACAACTTGGTCCTAGAATGTTATAACAACTATAAAAACACTAACTTTAACATCACAAACATGAGAGTCAAAGAGTGTCAAGAATAAGACCATAAACCTTCTAAAACCAAACTTTTGATCTAAACTAACCAAGAAAACGCACACACAATCTAGCTAATCATCCCATGGGCTCTGATACCAATTGTAGTATACATGATATCATAACACAAGCAAGAGATGATGGGTTGGCTACTTTATCTTAGAGAGAGAAAGTGGTCTTTCTAGAGAGAGAAAGTGCAAGATAATGTATAAGCTTAATGTGAACAACCAACCCCTTCCCATGGGTGGGAAGGGGTATATATACAAGTGTTTGTGAGCATTATGGGCTTGGGTATGGGCTTACACTTGGGTAAAAGACCCGGCCCAATACCGAAAACCATACGCTTACTTTCTAACTACGAGCTATGCTATACTAAACGATACACGGGGGTGACCGAGTTCTTTTTTCATAATCCTAACACATCTTATGCCATTATTGGCCGAATTGAACCAAAGATACAAAAAAATATCATAAGGAACACTTTCCTTTTTTTCATGGGATAATCTCCACTTTTAGGAACCAAAGTCCAAAGACCAAGACCAAGGACTTTCCTAAGACCCTCATCTTGTTTCCCATGACCACTATTTCAAACTTTTGACCAACTAGGCATATATACTTGTATGCAAGAGTTATAACATATACATACACGAAACACTTGGTGTAAAAGATCAAAAACACTCTCTTTTCTCCTCTACATAGCCACGGCTCAAAACCCCTTTCCAACTCAATCCATACAAAATTTTCTACATCATATACAAGCCTTCACACATCCTTCCTAAGATATACTAAGGTATTTACAAGCCTTGGTTAACCATTTGCAAGTATTTATCAAAGAAAGGAAGCTAGGGTTTTCATTTGGGGATAATGAGGGGTTTCATTAGTCAAGCTTGGTTTTATATCTAAACAAGGGTTTAGATACTTTGGTTCATCATCATACATCACTATAAGGTTATCTAAAAACCTTTTACTTTTCATCCTACTACACATCAAGGTTATCTAAAAACCCTACATCATTTACTTTCATGATTTCGTATGTATATAATTTTCTTGTGATCATAGTTTTATAGACTTTTTCATATGTTATATAGTTGATAATATTTTGATATAATGGGATTATAAGTATGGTATCATGTTTGTTAAAGTATAAAAAGTTCAAGTATAAACTTGTAGTTAAAAAGTATATAAAAACAAAGTTATATAAATAAACCCCAAAAGATATATAGGGGCTGTTTTGGTTCATATTTTGTAACAGTTAGATTATAATTTATAAAGATAGTACGTCTCATGACGATTCCAAAAAGGTAAGAAACTTCAAAAACGGATTAATAACGAAAAAGATACGGTAAAAACAAGTTATACGTTAATAAACGGAGTCGTAAAAATTTTTTTATAAAAACTTTTTATAAAAATTATTCAAACAACAAGTTTGGCATTTTTAACAAATTATACATATTTTTAGGATTCCAAAATGATAAGAATCGTAATTTTTTAATTAATAACGAACGAGTTATGAATTTCGCGAGTTTACGACAATTAATACTTTTATAAAACTATTTTTATAAAAGTTACTGTTCATGACAGAAATAATTATTTTTGTAAACCTCATAAATAAGTAGAACTTTCAATTACGAGAACGTGCTCGAAAGAATCACTAAAAACGGAGCTATAACGAATAAAATATGACGTTTACGGGTTTTACGATAATTAAAACTATAAAAATAACTTTATAACTGGTGTGAACAGTAAAAAGTACTGTTCATCAGAGGGTCAAAAATATGAAAATGTCAAATTATGATAACTCGTCCTAATACGAAAGCGTGGGCATAAGAAACGTCAAAATCGGGCTTAAAACGCGAAAGTTACGCCAGTTTTACTAAAACGGTAATTATAAACGTTTTTACTTATTAAACACAATTTTACCAAAACAATTAGATGGTGATTGAACTATATAGACCTATATGTGGTATTAATCAAAGTACTATATTACTAGGGAGTTTCATAATGAGGCCTCTTCGGGGTGGCGTATCGACGAGTTGTTGGATTTACGATTTAAAGTGTCCTAGCTCCTCATACGTTCACTACATGACCTCTTAATTATGATAGCCCGAACGATAGTATGATGAGCTATACGACCTATAAATAATCAAAGTGTTTAGTACTTATACGACCTATATTGGATTAGGTTGCCTTCGGATTCCTTCGTGACGCATTTTTCTATTGTGAATACTTGTTGATTACCATTCACTCAAGGTGAGTTCATAGCCCCCTTTTTCTACAATTGTTTTACAAAATCTACGGGGTGAATTACATTGCTTGTTTTACTATTGGACACAAGTGTTTTTCTAAGTGTTTTCAAAGTGTTTACAAAGTGTATGCTATCCAGATTACTGCCTGAATATTATTGCTAAGTTACCTTATTGCCGTGAAGTCCCTATTTATCATGAACCGTTAATTGCTATTGTAGTAAGCGCGAGTGTTGTGGATAGATCTATCGGGACTGACAATCCCCACCTTTCCTTGGGTCACTAGTTTGATCAAGGTGCATTTAACATTGAGAGGTGTTAGGTTGTTGGCAAGCATCCTATATTCTGATTGGGGCACAAATCTAGTTAAGGCTTCGGGGTCATGAGCTTAGTGCAATAATAAACGTTTTGGACTACTGAATGTGTTTCAGAGTCTACTATTACTTCGATCTTGTGGTCCACCCTTTTTACCGATAAACCTATGATTTCACTCAACCTTTGTGTTGACTTTTAGCATGTAATTTCAGGTCCTAGGGTATGAAGATTGGAGGGGAGCCGTAGCGGATATCAATGAAGACGGATTATGTGTTTTATCTAAAGTCTGCAAATTTTATGATCTTTAAAAACTTAAGTCATCTTTTGGTATTATGAAGCTTTTGGTATAATTAAAAATGTATGTGAAATGTTTATGACTTATAAAACATATGGGACCTAATGTATAAACTCTGATATTTTGCTATGGCATCGAATGAAATCTTGTCTTAAACGTCTATTTATGGTCGTTTCCTATATCTTGATTGTTGTACTTTGACGTAGCACCCCATTGTTACCATTCCGCTGCTACCTGATTTTGGGGGTGTTACACAACTTGGGCACCACTCCTTCGTGCCTTATATATAGCCGAACACACACACTCTTTCACAATACACAAAATTATCAAAAGTTTCACTTGTTCTTGATCTTGTTCAATCCAAGGAAGGAAAGGAAAGGGTTTAAGCCAAGAAAGAAGCCAAGGATTAAGAAAGATAGGTTCTTGATTCATCTCCAAGTTTTCGGGTTATATTTTACCATTTTCGACCCATTTTCCAGTTCTAGTAAGTCTTCATCTTGTTCAATAAACTCTTGACATATTTTAGATCTTTTATAAACTTTATTATAACCATTTGTACAAGCTAAACCATTTTAGAAACTCCTAAAACCTATTTGAACCCTAATCCACCCATTTGATACCCTAATCCATTCAAACCCTTTTCATAAGCTAGCATAAGCTTGCTTTGATCCAAAGAAACTCTTGTGCATCTTTCATGATCACATGGAATAAGCTTTTGAAACCCTAAGCATCATGTTTGGTTTTCCTAAACCAAATGCATCCATTTTGAATAATCAAGCTAATAAGCTAAATTCAATAAGCTTTAAAGCCATGTTAAACCAATGTATTTAGCTTATTAGATAAGTCAAAGGTTGCCAACCGAAATCGGATTCAAAAATACCAAAATTTAGATTCTGTCACACCCCCAAAATATCAGAGTATAATGGCAACCAGAGGCGTGTGACTTCATGAATATCGTGCTTCTAAGCAATACAGAATGACCTCTATATGAGACGTTTTAAGAAAATTTATCACTTGAATTAGGAAATAATAAATTGTTTAGACATTCAGCGGAAGCATAAAAAAGACAATACGATAGCGTTTTTAAATAGTACAAGTGATCTTCAGATAACGGGAAATGACTGCAATGCATGAGCCTTCATATAGCATCTTCGTTCTTAATACCTGAGACAACATTGCTAAAGTGTCAACATAAAGTTGGTGAGTTCATAGGTTTGTTTAAGCAGAAAATGTAGTGTTTATGAATCACAAGATTTCATCCACATATGACAATATAACAGATACAAAGTCATATAAATTGCATTACTATTGTCTAAGCTCATGATACCGAAGCGTTAACATATACCAACAATGAATGAATGCCCTTGCAGGTGTCTAACCCGGGACACCCGTGATCTGACTCAAATGAAACTGTGTTTGCTTGTCTAATGTCAATCCAAGACAAACAGAGACGTCAATCCTGATAGATCTATCTATAACATTCGATGCTTACAAGTAATTAATGTGTTCATGATAAATCGGCAGATAGCAACTGGGTTAAATAGGGAACTTAGACCAATCAAGTAATGAGTAATTTGCACTTGTAATTTACTCGTTCGAATAAGCAATGTCTCACCCCAAAAGATGATTACCAAACAGTAGAGTAGGGGCTTATGCAAACTCACCTTGACATGTCATCGCAGAGATGGGTAATGGATTAAGGGCACGTCAAATAGTGGAGCTCAGTCAAATACCTAAGTAACCATATACAACAAACCTGTTTACATTCTAAATCTTAATGTACGAAATAAATTATGCAAATGGCCAAAAGGCATGGTCGTTTATGAGGTAACGTTTTACGTTTTCAAAATGTTATTTAAACAGTTGGCTCTATGGATAACTTTACGACAACAAGTACATATACAGGAATTAATACTATTATGTGTCGTAACCTATGTTTACAAGTTTTCTATCTCAGAAGATATAGATATCATTTGTTAGTTACTAAGTTTATATTTATTTACACCGTAGTTGACAATTTAATCCTATAATTATCAATTTTTATTTATCGCGGTTCGTTCGACTCGTTTAATTAAGTTGTAAAGATCATACATATTTACCGCTAATACCCTTAAGTCTCCATATCATCGCATGTAGTCCCTTAATTCTTTAGAATAGAATTTATTGAATATTTAACATTTTTACATTTTTGTTTCTACGCTTTTCAGCCCTTGACATCTACGTTTTAAGTCCGAATGAGTTTTAAAAATATTTGTAGTGTCAAATAATTTATATGAACCGTATTAGATTCGTTTACTCGATAAAACTCGTTTTCGTTGCTACTAAGTTTACGTCATCGAAAAATGTCAGTCATATTCTTCTACCATTCGAAATTCTTATGGTTCGTCAACTATTTTGCCAACCCATTTGGGTTCGGCTGAGATGACCCAATGAACTCGAAATAGTATGAGTTTTAATACTCCTTACTTCCACGTTTAAAAAAAACATCACATGTATTGTTTTCTATACATTACAAAAATTCCATGGCCTGCTCCTTTTCTCTTTTCCTGTTTTCCTGTCACCACTGTTGTGGTCTCTTCTTCCTCTCTAATATACACTCGAACATGTATAACTAGTTCTCCTATTAACCCCCCCCTATGGATCCCAACTTAGATATTTAGCTACGAGGTCTTATAATATCGTGACACAAGGGCGATTTACTCGTCTTTGCAGGCTTAACTGCTGTGATTGGCAGTAGCCTTTTATGTCGTGTTTGCATGCATTTTAATGCGTCTAGTGATGCTAACCAGCGTCAAATATTACAAGGCCTCGATACGAACCAACGAGCACACTTTGCTCGGGTTCTTTAGGGCGGTGACGTTTCCATCAGTGGGCTTAATGGCATTCTATGGTTCGTACATGTCAACGTGACTAAGTCCAAGGTCACATACCAAGTCACAACTATACGGGTTCCTATGCAATTTGTGTATAACCCTAGTACCATACGTCCCTTATGAGTCAACATTTGAAATCATGTACCGGTTAAGTGTCTTTATCAAACTAGCTTGGTTCATTGTTCATTTTGTTTTTAACGGATGGTTTTATCTAGTTTTCCTATGCACATATATTTCGTGCATGGTACGACGAGAAGCTTAGCATGTGTACGTACTCAAAGAGTATGCATGGGTCATACCCCGTGCGTCGCACACTTTCCTTGCATAGCCCAGGTTCTCATCTAGCTCGCCAGGCTAGACATGTTTCATTTGTGTCATTTGTTAGACTACATTGTGAGCAACATAATAAAGTTAGACGTTAAGCTTACGAGGGCGACTTACCGAGGTCCAAGTTTGCTAGACAACGAGGAAAGGTGATGATGATGAGAGGCTCGAACCACCCTTGGTTACTACCCTTTTAAACTCGGCGCCTCTAGACACTTGAATCCAACAAAAACCCTAAACTCAAACCGTATTGCTTACTTCTTGTTTTCAATTTTAGTTGTGCTTAAAAGAGTCCGTGCATGGTTCCCTATTTATACGCAAAAGTTTCAACAGTCCTTAGCATGCATGTGAATGACATTATTTACATATACTATTGATGTAATGATACTATTCCATTATATATTTCTTTGTCTAGATACTGTTATGGAATAAATGCCTTTGTTGAATTGAAATTTGAACAAGACGAACCCCGCCTCCCCCGCCCCCCCCCCCCCACCCCCGCCCCGCCGCCCCCCCCCCCCCCGCAAGTGAATGATTTCGAAGGTGTAGGACACCGGATTAAGAAATGTAATGATAGTATTGGTTTGCATTATTTTGAGTTTTTCTATGATAGACCTAGGATATGCATTTAGTATATTAGAGATTTGAGTAATGAAACTCAAGATAAATTTGTTTAATTTAGTAATATTTGAATATTGGTCCATTTTATAGTTTATTTATTAAGTATGAACTGGTTTCACAAAATAATATAGTCTGCGACTTTGTTCGCAAAGCGTGAAAGATATTGAATATTTATCGCTACGCGATTTCTAAAGTACCCCTTCTTGATCCGAAAACAAAATGACGATTTATACGCGCTATTATAATTCTCGATAGCGTAAAATATTGTATGTCGCTTGAAGGATAACTTTTTATTGGAAAGTAACGGCAAATTTGCAACTGCTTGCGGTACATACTCTTATATAAAATGAAAAGGAGTTCCAGCACATTTTTTCCGGAGGTGCTACATTTTTTTGGACTTAAAATGCAAATCATTTCATTCAAGGGGGTATATATTGTAAGTTCTTGAAACTTATAAACTAGAGGGGCCAAAACTGTAGTTACTCTAAAGTTAAACCACAAGGGCTTGTTTTTCCATATTTCAAAGTTAAAGGTTTAAATGTTTAGAAATTATATATAAAGGGTCAAATTTGTAAATTAATATATACAAAGGGTATATATTATCATTTTTAATTCTTAAAGTAGAAAATTTAAATATTTTAATATAAATATAGAAAATATATTTTAAATATTTATAAGACTCGATTTTATTAAAGCCCGACATATTTTGTGGTAGATCATTCGTCGATCGAAAACACTATAAAATAATTATGTTATATATTTAAAACATAATTTATCATCTAACTATTTTGAAGGAAACTTAAAAAGATAAATCTTATCATTACAAACTTATGAACGTATCACGTTACAAGGAATATTCATGTAGGGGTATTTCATTTGGTAGAACGTTTTGACGAGTTGCAGCCTTTCTATACTATAATTGGTTTCACCAATCCACTGATCAGCAATGTTAGATATAAACCTTGAGTGTTGGCGATGTAGTTTATTATTTATAACAAAACGACATGTAATGTCAGCCGGTATAGAAACAAAGAAACAAAAAAAATTCCACATAAAAAAATATTACAACGGTATATAGAGAAAGACAATGGCAACTTCAAAAGGCTATGACACATCAAAATTTTAATTATAATCCTTACTCAAAATCCCAGAATGACAGTCCTCCTTATTTTTCAACCCCATCATAGTTGAAAGGAATACGTTCAGAAATAGAAACAATCTGTACCAATGACATCTGTATTTTTGTATAGAAATAATTTTAAATTCAATACTGAAATAGCAGTAAATAACAAAGTAAAAAATCTTAAAAAAAACTCACCACAAAGTTCTCTCAGAGATTTTCTTGATGTGAAAGCACCAAAATGCTCAAACCTAAAGCCCCGTGGGTTGCTGTAAAAAATTCCAACCCTTGTCAGAGCCGTGTTCTTAAAGAAACTAAGTTTGTAACATGGTCCAACAATGTAATTTTCCGCCATTTTCATCGACACCAAAGTTACTGATTCGTAACATGCACCCTTCATCCAGTATTTAGTGGAACTTCAGATATCATGGTTCCTAACCTGTTGCTTGCCACTCGATTACCCTGCATTGCAAAATGATAAGATCGTTTTAAACTCATCTAGGATCGTTTTACCAATAACAATTGTAACAATTATGCACAGCGGAATTAATCAAACACAATTGTTATATGAACAAGGTTTTTCATTTGAACGATCCCTATTTACCCCAACCTATAACATGGGGGCTACACCAACTACTATGGTGTCTAACTAACTACCTAACTAAAATACAAAGCGACACACACTTTGTAATCAGACTCTTCATTGGAGAAGTCTGTATTTTCTATGGATGGATATATAACCTATGAGTCTATGTCTTGTTATATAATAGAGACCATAAGACGCTACAAAGGAAAACTTAATTGACACTTATCAACATTAATTAGTATTCAAACCACATTAATGATATTTATCTTCAACTTGTAACGCTTATCATTAATGATATTTATCTTCAACTTGTAACGCTTATCATTATTGTAGTCAAAACCTGATCTTGTAACTTCCTATAATGTTGAATAAGTCCCAGATTAGTCCCTCTTATTTCATTCGTCTTCATTTTGTCTCATCAAATCAAGAATCCCAACAATCTTCCCCTATTTGATGATGACAAAACAAACAAAGTCGTGTACGAACTTCATCATAAAGCCAAAGCTTCCCCTGAAGTTGAGATGTAATCATCTCCCTGAATGAAACAAAAACTTCCTTTGTAGATAGCTTCCCTTATCTTATGATATAGGAGCCACCACACATAATAAGCTGCAAATCAATAAACCTGTTAATTTTCTTACCTTTTTGTAATCATCTAAAGGGTCTTCTGTAGAAAATGCAACTTGGATCATAACAGCTACAAATCATATACCACACTACCATCCTCCTTCCAATAACTCAAATACCCACCATGAGCATAAAATAAAAATGACTTTGAGCAGTAGAATATAAACTAGCAGTAGTAATAAAGATCAGCAGTAGTAATGAAACACTTCCCCTCAAGTGGTGCATGTAGATGGTATAAACTTAAATCAATAAGCTTCCTGAAACCATATGTTTACCATAGCTTGAATCATCCGAACTCTGTAGGCTCCCTGTATGACACTGATGAAGAAAATAGAATATCACGAAAGTTGATAAATGAAGTTTAATTTCCAACTTGTGTCTTATGTCTGCGCTATCCACTGACGTTGAACTTAATAGCAAGACCAGATATAATAGGACTACAATCACTTGAAAAAATCCTCATCTTCTATGAGACACACACTAAGTGATAGCAAATGTACGTAGTAAGCATCATAAGGTAGATCGTACACCTTTGCTAGATTCATCAAGTCTTCGTCAACACCATTTAAGCACAAACAAGTTACCTCCTACTAAAAGGTATGATAAGAACACGCATCTGTGAAACTTAACTACAATATCAAATAAGTGATAATCAAACGTCTTCGTAATCACATCTTCAATAAATCCAAAAATATGCACTGTATGATATCGTCTTCACATCCGAGAACCAAAAATTACGCTCTGTCCGATATCGAACAAAGCTAGCAGTATAAACTAACTTCTCGGACGCCACAAGCAGTATTAAAACTTCTCGGACAAAGAAAGCAGTACAAATTTACACGAATAGTACTAACCTTTCTTTTGACAGTACTAACCAACCTTTACACCCAACAGTAGTAGTAGCAGTATTAATACCACACACACCATTCTGTAATCACGTCCATCAAACCCTAGATATGAATTAGGGTTTTGTGATTCTTTTCTTCATACGCGCACTTCTAGATCCAGTAAATGACTCAATAAGCGAACAACAAATCTTGAGTTCATTGAGGGAATAAATGAAAACGTATAACACCTCGTATTTTAGGTCATTGTATGACATTATGTAATTCATAATTTATTTTTAGGGTTTTACGCGTTTGCTCTTAAACTGTAAACGTTAAGTTAAATCGCGTAAACTGAAAATGATCATACAATGTAAACAGGCATTAAACGATTAAATGTTTGCATCAAGCAAGTGTTATATGATTATTATGAGGATAATTAATGACTTTGTTCATCTTATTTTTATCGGCTACGTAAAATGCTTACGTTTCATAATAAAATACGTTTAGGCATACCCGGAAGTTCTAAAACCTAACTACGCCTAAACGAATACCCACGATTATACCCAATACTCAAAATAATCAAAAATTACATCTTATATACATATATATGCCGAATTTCTATGATAAGACCAAGACTTTTCAAAGTTTACATCTTTTTACTTAATATCTAGATATTTCATAAAGTAACTCTTACACCTTTTACCAACTTGACTTGTTAAACTAAACTAGGGTTAGAAAGTAACCATGGTTTGGTTAAGAAGATATTTATACTATAAATACCCATGCATGCATATGTGATCTTTACCTAAACTCTTTATACATGCAAAATTATTTCTTTCTCTCTTTTACACTCTCAAAACCCACGGCACAATATAGCCCTCAAACAAAATCCATACTTTGATTTTGTAAGATTATACAACCCTATACACAACATACTTAAGGTATTCTAAGGTGTTTGCAAGCATTGGTTCATCATTTTCAAGTAATAAGAAGAAAAAGGAAAGATTAGGGTTTTGGAAACCTAATCTAGGGTTATAAGCTTGAAAGCTTGATTTTGAATCTAAACACGGGTTTAGAACTTATATCTCATCTCTTACATCATTACTAAGGTTTTCTTAAATCCTTTATACTTTTCTTTCTTATGATTTTATGTATTACATGTTAAATATAGCCATAATCACCACTAATGACTTTTAAATGTATAAAATGGATTTTTATTTGAGTTTATCAATTTATACACTTATTCTCATGTCCTAATGTTATAAATATCATGGAAAAGTAAATATAAAAGTATGTTAACTTATAGTTTAAGTATAAACATGTTTAAAGGCTAATTAGGGTTTTAATGTTATCTAAAGTAAATACATATGAAAACAATGAAAGTAAAAGGGTTGAACTTGTTACAATGAATTTACAAGGACTAGGGATGATATTGGATATTATTATAAGTACCACATATGTAAAATATGGTTACAAGAGTTTTTATAATAAACTACTAAAGAAAATGATACATAAAAACAAGGTTTTTATAAAGTTAAACATACAAATACATATGGGCTGTTTTAATTCGAATCTTAGGCAGTAGCTTTTGATATTTTAAAGTTATAATACGCCTCATGACGATTCCATAATGATAAGAAACTTGAAAAACCGATCTATAACGAAAAAGATACGTTAAAAACGAGTTTACGACTATAAATACTTTTATAAAACTATTTTTATAAAAAGTTACTATTCATGGCAGTAGGTTTGAGTTTAAAACACCTAAAATATGATATAACTTTTGATTACGAGATCGTACACGCAAGAATCGTTCAAAACGGAACTATAACGAGTAAATTACGGCATTTTCGATAATTAAAGTTTATAAAAGTAATTTTATAAACTATGAACAGTAAAAAGCACTATTCATCAGTGGATTTATTTTTATAAAATATAATAAATCTTTTAATAACGAGAACGTACTCGAAGGAATCACTAAAATCGGAGTTAAAACGAATAAGTTATCGCGATTACGAGTTTACGCTAATTAAGACGTAAAAACGGGTATATAGCTGTGATGAACAGTAATTTTACTATTCATCGCAGAATCTTAAAAAACTTGAAAAATGTAATTTTGATCACACCGACTTACTACGAGACGTGTACGAAGAAACGCGAGCAACGGGCTTAAAACGACCACAACTAGGTCATTTTTGAACGAAAAGTATATTTTAAATAAACATTCAACTTTATAAATTTATTTACTAAAACGATTATCGGTGATTATGCTATATAGAATATTGTGTGGTTTAGACAAAGTGTTATATTACTAGGGAGTTTCATAATGAGCCTCTTCGGATGGCGTATCGATGATATTGTTTGGATTTACGATTTAAAGTTTGTCTAAACTCCTCGTACTTCAGGTCATGACCCTCTTTATTTATTGATAGCCCGAACGATAGTAAAGATTTAACACTATATAGACTTGATTTCAATGTTTTTAAAGTATCTCATGTACTTATACAACCTTAATTTAAATAGGTTGCATTTATCGTCTTGCGTGACGTTTATTCTGTGATTAATTTGAGCTACCTGTATACAAGGTGAGTTCATAACCCCATTTTTTACAGTTTTACTGATTTATTATTATTTGGGGTGAGAACATGATTTGTTTTATAAATTGGACGCAAGTGTTTGAAGTATATTGATTATGTGTTGCCTAAGTACGATAACCTTCCGAGGCCATTATCATGAACTGTCAATTTTTCAAAGATGTAGTTTTGTTAAATGCATATATGTGAAGCGCGAATGTTAAAATAGATCTATGGGATTACCCTCCCCGGTTTGGATGATTATGCTATCACTGGGACCGAACGTTGACCATTGGAATTTGGATGTTTGTGGGTGACAACATCATGTATGGGCAAATAAACTGCTAAATTACAAATTATAGGTTGACTTCGGTGTCCAGACTAGTGCAACAGTAATCATTGTTTTGTGAATAGTTGGCAATATGTTGTAACATACGGAAAGTCTTGCTGTCCTCCAAATTTAAATACATAAACCTATGAATTCACCAACACTTTTGTTGACATTTTATTCATGTTTTCAGGAGTCATTAGGCACGAATGCCAAGGATCAATGGATTGTGTTTTGAAATTGTATCGTATAAATGATTAAGGTATTATGTTTGGGAAATCTATGTTGTCTTTTGTAATATGAAACAAAGAACAAGTAAAGCTATAATACTTTGTAATATGTCTTTTATTTAAATCCAATGTATCAGTGTCTAAACGACTTTTTGTGTCGTTCTTATATAAAAATCAAATATCTTGTAGCTGTTGATCTTGAAGTAACAGCCCGTATACCTTATTCCGCTGCGACCCATTTTGGGGGTGTTACAGATTGGTATCAAGAGCCAAGGTTATAGAGAACCAGGTCAAAATGTTTTTGCTGGACTATAACCGTTTTCAAACATTGCATACATACAAAAAGGGTTTTTACGGGGTATTCATATACAAATTATTGCATTAGTCGGTTAGGCTATATACATGCATAATTGATATACGTGTTTATAATATATTACGTATATAAGGATGATAGTCTTATACTAATATACTTATATAAGCTAATTTTTGATTTCAGATACTATCATGTCAGATTCTGAGCACTCTACGGTTACATACACATCATACTGATGATAGATTTATACATGGGTCACCAGAGGTCGAGGACTCTATTTTGAGGTTTCCACCATCACCGGACTACATACCTGGCCCTGAGGGACCACCATCACCAGATTACGTGCCTGGCCCTGAGGAGCCAGAGCAGGCACCACCTTCACCTATCTATGTACCATTTGTTCCAGAGCCTGTTTACCCGGAGTTCTTACCAGTAGACGATGAGGTATTCCCGGCTGAGGAGCAGCCACTGCCTGCTGCTGACTCACCTACTCATCAGTCACCAGGGTATATACCGGAGTCCGACCCTGAGGAGGACCTAAGGATATGACAGGATGATCCTTAGAGGATCCAGCCGACTATACTGCTGACAGAGGAGATGAATTATGATGATGCAGAGGATGACACTTAGCTCCTGCTGAGCCCTTCAGCTGTTTGCTTATTCGCTGACCAAGCCCAAACATTGCTTATCGCGTCACGGCTAAGGGGGGGGGGGGGGAGGGGGGGGGGTGATGTCCATCCGAACCAGGCGCCGCACCGTTCCACTCACGAGGAGATGCATGAGAGATTGTTAGCCTTACCTACTCCACCACCATCACCTCTCTCTCCATACTCATCACCACTTCCTCAGATACCCTCTCCGCCATTACCTATACCACCACCACCACCCATTATCCCTACTTATGCTGAGGGATCTCTAGGATCCCGAGCTGCTGGGATTAGACAGAGAGATGCACTACCATCTCATGTTCATGAGACTGAGATGCCTGATATGTGTTTTCCGCTTTGTAAGAGGCCGTGTTGTACTACTCCTGGTCCTGGATACGAGGTCGGGGAAAGTGTCGCAGCTAGTACTGCTAGGCAGTTTGGACCTACCACAGCTAGTGCAGACCTTTATAGATTTGTTGATACGTTAGAGGCCGCTCCAGGACGCGTATGTCTAAGAAGAGTAGGCTATTGGTAGTAGGGATAACTTGGGATGACCTTTGTATGAGCCATCCAGTAGATTGCAACCAACCACCCTAAAAAAAAAAAATAAGGGGTGGTCAACACAAGAGTTTTATTGAGTTGTCCTTCACTTTTTGACGAGGAGGATGAGATCATATAATCCACTAGCTGGATGATGCACGAAGACCGAGCTCTACTTAGAGCCCGAGTCACATTTAGAGAGTGATAGGCCCTCATCGACGCACAGCCGTTCTGATGGAGGAGAGGCAGATTAAACAACGGTGCCGCTTGGGCACAGTCGATGGATGCTTGTGACCAGACGCATTCCGAGGGTATATTACTTCGGACTACGGTCATGGCTCAGCAGTCTGAGATCGTTGAGTTACGGGCAGCAGACCAGAGGAGACAGACAGTGATTTCAGAGCTGCTGAAAGCAGACTATCGGAGGCAGAGGCAGTTAGTAGAGACCCTAAAGATAGTGAAGAGCCTCAAGGCTCAGATGACCGAGCTACAGAGACAGCAGGGACCTGCTAAGGATCCTGCAGAGCCAGAGCTACCAGAGGAGGCCAGTAGCAGTTCTTAGACTAGGTTATGATTGTAGCTACTGTACAGTCTGTTAAGTATTATGGGTTGTTCCCAGCTAGCAGGCTGTATAGATCTTTTGTTTTGACTAGCTACTCTGTTTAGATCTTTTGTTCATATATCGGCTACTTTGTACAGCCTACTAAGTATTACGAGTATATCTCGGCTAGTATGGCTATAGGTTATTTTGTCTTGTAACCTAGTTGTTATGATCGTTTGTATATAAACCAATCATGTATTATTTTCCAAGTTATATATGAAAAGGATGGATTATGTTTTATATGAAATCGAATTTATTGTGAATGAATGTCGATTTGTTAATTTCAATACTATTGTGTATTTCACCTTGTGTTGTGATCTCGTTTTATTCATTATGTATACATCGGGTTATGGTTAAGATTTTTGAAATCTAACGGGTGTTATGTCTTCTTGTGATTTAAGAAAATGGCACCAAGAGGAAGGCCCACAAGAACCACGAGGTCAAGGCCAGTCACCACAACTCCTCCACCAGTCACCACAACTCCCCCACCAGTCACCGTAACTCCCCCACCTGTCACAGACCCTACTACCACCACTTCGGTCACCAGTGCCCAACTGCAGGCCATGATCGACGAAGGTGTCAATGCTGTATTGGCAGCACGGGCTACGACCCGGAATGGCGATGATGATAGCCCTTACCGTCGGGAACCGGAAGTGAGAAAGGAATGAAACGCACTTTGCGGGATGTGCACCAATCAAGACTTCATGAAATTTCAACCCTTAATCCTTCAAGGGTAAAGAAGTGGTGGTCACAAACCCAGTGGTTGAAGATGGAAACCGTGTTTTCGCATAAGTAAACTAGCCACCGAGGAGAATCAAGTGAAATTTTCCACTTGTACTCTTATGGGAACTGCTCTAACATGGTGGAGCCACTCACAGTACTAGGGACGTACTAATGAGGTTGCAATGCAATGACGTGGTCTGACGTTGAAGAAGAAATGACAACAAATATTTTCCTAGAATGAAATCGAGAAGGTTAGGCAGAGTTGTGGAACCTAAAAGTACAAGGCACCGATATAGTAGCCTACAATCAATGCTTCTAGGAGTTTAGCATTGCTGGTGTGATAGGATTTTCCCTGACGAGACTGACAAAATTAAAAGAGATGAGTCGGTGGATGCCTGACTGAATTACTCAAGGTTGTGGGAGCATCGATGCAAAGACCCATCAAGAGGCTATCGAGATGGCAACTAACTTGATGGATAGGAGGATTAACACTTTGGCTGAGAGACAGACAGAAAACAAGAGGAAGTTTGAAGACACTCCTCGAAATAACCAAAACCAACAACCAAACAAAAGGCAGAACACAGGCAGGGCTTATGCTGCCGGGAACGGTGACAAGAAACCGTATGAAGGGACTAAACCTCTATGTCCCAAGTGTAACTTCAACCATTACGGTCCTTGTATACCAACATGCACTAACTGCAAGAAGCTTGGCCACCTGGCCAAGGACTGTAGGAGCCGGCCTGCAACTGCAAATAACAACAACAACAACCGCAATAACAATAACAACAACAACCGCAACAACAATAACAACAACAACCGTAACAACAACAACCCAAGAGCCCAAGGGGCAAATACCAATGCCATCGTTTGCTTTGAGTGTGGGGCTCCAGGCCACTTCAAGAAGGACTGCCCCCAGTGGAAGAACAAGAATCAGGGAAATGGTAACGGTGTAGCCAGGGCTTATGCAGTGGGAGTTGCAGGGCAAAACCCAAACAACAACGTTGTGACGGGTACGTTTCTCCTAAATAACCGTTGTGCTTCCATTTTGTTTGATACTGGTGCGGATAGAAGTTTTGTGTCTACTCAATTTAGTACCTTGATTAATATAACCCCCACTACATTAGATCATGGTTATAACGTTGAATTAGCTGATGGTAGAATAATTTGGGTAAATACGGTATTACTGGGTTGCACGTTAAATTTTCTGAACCATCCGTTTCACGTCGACCTAATGCCTGTAGAAATGGGTACTTATGACGTCATAATTGGCATGGACTGGTTGACGAAATACCAAGCCGTTATTGACTGTGCTAAGAAGATCGTTCGTATTCCCTTTGGGAGCGAAATCTTAATTTTTCATGGAGACGGAAGTAGAAATAAACGCGGGACTCGATTAAACATCATCTCGTGCACCAAGGCCCAGAAGTATCTGCTACAAGGATGTCACGTCTTTTTGGCACATATTACCATCAAGGAGACTGGAGACAAGTCAAAGAAGAAGCAACTGCAAGATGTACCGATCGTCAAAAATTTTCCCGAAGTATTTCCCGAGGACTTGCCAGGTCTTCCACATACCAGACAAGTGGAATTTCACATCGATCTAGTACCTGGTGCTGCACCTGTAGCACGGGCACCTTATCGATTGGCCCCATCAGAAATGAAAGAATTGGCGGATCAACTACAAGAGCTTTCCGACAAAGGCTTTATAAGACCTAGTTCGTCACCATGGGGAGCTCCAGTTCTATTCGTCAAGAAGAAAGATGGATCGTTACGGATGTGCATAGATTATCGGGAACTAAACAAACTAACGGTGAAGAACCGTTATCCGCTACCAAGAATTGATGACTTATTCGATCAACTTCAAGGGTCGAGTGTCTACTCGAAGATCGACCTAAGGTCAGGTTATCACCAATTGAGGGTTCGAGAAGAAGACATCTCGAAGACTGCCTTCAGAACTCGATATGGACATTATGAATTCCAAGTTATGCCGTTTGGTTTGACCAACGCACCTGCTGTGTTTATGGACCTCATGAACCGAGTGTGCAAACCTTATCTGGACAAATTCGTAATTGTCTTTATTGACAATATTTTGATCTATTCCAAGAACAAGCAAGAGCACGAAGAGCATCTAAAGATAATATTGGAGTTATTGAAGAAAGAGGAGTTGTATGCAAAATTTTCCAAGTGTGAATTTTGGATTCCCAAAGTACAGTTCAACGTACAGTTCATCGTCAACGTGATTGATAATAAAGGCATTCACGTAGATCCAGCCAAGATCGAATCGTTAAAGATTGGGCAAACATCCTAAGACAAAACCAACGGAGATGTCGTTAGTTTTTAGGTCTTGCTGGGGTATTATCGCGATTCATTGAAGGGTTATCAAAGATTGCCACCAATGACGAATGCTCACTCAAGAAGGTCCAAGTTTGAGTGGGTGATAAACAAGATTCAAGCGTTCTAGTTATTGAAGCAGAAGTTGTTAGTGCACCAAATTCTGGCTATTAACCCGAAGGAAATGAAGATTTTATCGTATAACATGCGATGCTTCAGAAGAAGGGTTTGGGCGCTGTGTTGATGCAAGAGAAAAGGTGATTTCTTATGCATCACGCCAGTTAAGATCCATGAGAAAAACTATACTAACTCCATGATTCGGAACTTGAGCAGTAGTGATTACGCCCTAAAAATTTGAGACAACATCTGTATGGTAACCCAAGTATACGGTGTTCACTGAACATAAGAGTTTAACAACATATCTTAATCGAAGGAGATTGAACATGAGACACGCCAATGGTTAGAGTTGCTGATGATTACGATTTGCGATATTCGTGTATCACCCCAGGGAAGTGCAAATGTCGTCACTATGCTTTGAGCAGAAAGAACGGGAACCACCGTTTCAGAGTTTGGAGCTTTAGTCATGACTATTGGCTTGGATCTTCCTAAAGCAAATCTTAAATGCTCATTAACTGAAGCACGGAAAACCAAAAAACAATCAAAGTGAGGATGTTTGGGGTATTGCTGATTGAAATGCTAAATATCCCAAGGCAATGAGAACAGAAAATTGGAACGCTCGTACGGATGGAACCCTATGCTCAATGGCAAGTTGGAATACCTTGTTATGGCGATTTAACGGACGTGATTCCATGGCACAGTCCCACAAAATCGAAGTATTCTATCCATCCAGGTTTCCGAGAAAAAATGTACCAAGACTAAAGAAGCTATATTGTGGCCCAATATGAACGCTGATATCGCCACCTATGTTAGCAAGTTTTTTTTGTGGGGGGGGGGCTTGACCTGTGCTGAAGGTTAAAGGCCGAACATCAGAGACAATCGGGTTTGGTTGTACAACTCCGAAATACCCAATGGAAGTGGGAAATATCACGATGGATTTTTGGTCCCAAAGCTTCCTAGTCATCCACAAGGGATGACACCATTGGGTAATACGTTGACCAGCTTACAAAGTTCAGCAATCTTTAGTACCGATGAAAGAAACTATGACCCTATTGGAGAAACTAGCAAGATTGTACCTGACGGAAGTATTAAACAAGGCCATAGGAAATACTGGTCTCAATTATTGTGTGATCGTGATCCTAGGGTTCGCATCGAATTCTGGAGGGTCCGCTTCAAAAAGCATTGGTACAAGTTTAAGATTATGAGTACGGCATATCATCCGCAAACTGACGGACAAAGCGAGAGAACATTCAAACTCCTCGAAGATATGCTTAGAGCTTGTGTGGATCGACTTTTGGGATGGTTGGGTAAACATTTGCCATTGGGTTGAGTTTTCGTACAATCGACAGTTATCATGCTAGCATTAAGGCTGCACCCTTGAGGCACTTTACGGTAGAAAAATGTCGTTCGCAAACTGTTTGTTGGGGCTGAAGTTGGAAAGTTTCCAACTCACCGGTCCAGAGATAGTTCAAGAGACGACTGAGAGAATCATTCAAGTTAAACAAAGGATGCAAGCCGCTCGTGATAGGCAAAAGAGCTACGCTGATTTAAAGCGTAAGCCGATGGAGTTTGAGGTTGGGAGAATAAAAGTGAGTGCTCAAGGTTTCCCTTGGAAAAGGGTTTTGTATCGTTTTGGCAAACGAGGGCAATTAAATCCCAGGTTTTGTGGACCTTTCAAGGTAATAAAAAGGGTTGGTAGACGTACATACAAGCTCGAGCTTCCTGAAGAGCGAGCAGAGTTCATAGATACAATTTCACGTCCATACTTAAAGAAGTGTTATGGCCGACTGAACCCTTAGCCGTTCGCATGGATGTGACTTCATTTTTTGATGACAAGCTCAGTTTGTCGAGAGCCTATAAGATCACAGATCGTGAAGTTAAAACGGTTGAAGCGAAGCCGTATCCAATTAGTCAAGTTATATGGAACCCAAAGAGAGGTGTTCCTGAATTTACATGGAACAAGAAATCCTCAATTCAAGAAGAAATATCCACACCTCTTCACCAAGACTGCACCGTCGTCAAGTGCTGTGTGATAAGCCTTGAGGACAAGGCTCGTTTAACGGGGGGAGACTATAACACCTCGTATTTTAGGTCATTGTATGACATTATGTAATTCATAATTTATTTTTAGGGTTTTACGCGTTTACTCTTAAACCGTAAACTTTAAGTTAAATCGCGTAAACTGAAAATGATCATACAATGTAAACGGGCATTAAACGATTAAATGTTTACATCAAGCAAGTGTTATATGATTATTATGAGGATAATTAATAACTTTGTTCATCTTATTTTTATTGGCTACGTAAAATGCTTACGTTTCATAATAAAATACGTTTAGGCATACCCGGAAGTTCTAAAACCTAACTACGCCTAAACGAATACCCACGATTATACCCAATACTCAAAATATTAAATATAACATCATATATATACATAATATGCCGAAAATTTGAGGATTGGAACAATAGTCATCACTTTATATAATATCTAGATAATATCTAGATATTACATAAAGTAAACTCTTACACATTTTTCCAACTTGTCATGCTTAACTTAACTAGGGTTAGAAAGTAACTAGGGTTAAGTTAACAAGATATTTATACTATAAATAAGCATGCATGCATGGCTAATGTTTACAACTTCTATACTTAACATAAAAACTTCATTTTGTTCTCTCTTTTCTTCTCTAAATCCCACGGCACCAATTGGCCATAAAAACAAATCCATACTTTGATTTTGTAAAATCATACAACCCTTTACACAACATACTTAAGGTACTCTAAGGTGTTGGGAAGGCCCCCAAAAAAAACATTGATCTTCATTTTCAAGTAATAAGAAAAGAAAAAGGAAAGATGAGGGTGTGAAAAACCTAATCTTGGGTTATTAGCTTGGAAGCTTATTTTGAACTAAACATGGGGTTTAGAACTCATTTCCACAGTCTCTTACATCATCACTAAGGTTTTCTTAAATCCTTTATACTTTTCTTTCTTAGATTTTATGTATTAACAATTGTTAAATATAGCCATATCACCACTAATGATTTTAAATGTATAAAATGGATTTTTATTTGAGTTTATCAATTTATACACTTATTCTCATGTCCTAATGTTATAAATATCATGGAAAAGTAAATATAAAAGTATGTTAACTTATAGTTTAAGTATAAACATGTTTAAAGCTAATTAGGGTTTTATAAGTTTTTCTTAAACTTCACATGTGAAAATAATGAAAGTAAAAGGATTGAACTTGTTACAATGAAATTATAAGGACTAGGGATGATATTAGACTTTATTATAAGTACCACATATGAAAAATATGGTTATAAGAGTTTTTATAGTAAACTACTAACTTAATAAGTACATAAAACAAGGTTTTATAAAGAAACAAACATGAAATACATAGGGGCTGTCCAAATTCGAATTTTGGACAGTAGGTTATGATGTTTTATAAAAATAATACGCCTCATGACGATTCCATAATGATAAGAAACTTGAAAAACCGATCTATAACGAAAAAGATACGTTAAAAACAAGTTACGACTACAAATACTTTTATAAAACTATTTTTATAAAAAGTTACTATTCATTACAGCAACTTTGAGTTTAAAACACCAAAAATATGATATAACTTTTGATTACGAGATCGTACACGCAAGAATCGTTGAGAACGGAACTATAACGAGTAAATTACGACATTTTCGATAATTAAAGTTTATAAAAGTAATTTTATAAACTATGAACAGTAAAAATCACTATTCATCAGTAGATTTATCTTTATAAAATATAATACCTCTTTTAATAACGTGAACGTACTCGAAGGAATCACTAAAATCGGAGTTAAAACGAATAAGTTATCGCGATTAACTAGTTAACTACGCTATTAAAAAGCTAAAACGACAAATGAGCTGTTTGTGAACAGTAATTTTACTAATCATGCACAGAATTTTAAAAACTTTAAAATGTAATATTTTGATCACTCGTCTTACTACGAAGACGTGGACGTAAGAAACGCGAGCAACGGGCTTAAAACGACCAAGTTAGGTCATTTTTACGAAAAGTTATATTATAAACGGTTTACTTTAAATACTATTTAACTAAAATGATTAGTCGTGATTATGCTATAAAGGATATAGATGGTTAATCAAAGTGCTATATTACTAGGGAGTTTCATAATGAGGCCTCTTCGGATGGCGTATCGATGAGTTGTTGGATTTACGATTTAAAGTGTCCTAAACTCCTCGTACGTCATGTCATGACCTCTTTATTTATGATAGCCCGAACGATAGTACGATGTAACAACTATAAGATTATATCAGATATTGTTAATTAAAAGTACTCATACTTAAACAGCCTTAATTAAATAGGTTGCGTTATCGTCATGTGTGACATTTTATCTGAGATTAATTGAGCTATCTGTACCAAGGTGAGTTCAAAGCCCCACTTTTTACAGATATTACTGATTTATTATTATTTTGGGGGTGAGAACATCGATTGATTTTATTAAATTGGACACACGTTTTTGAAAGTAATTTGATAGTTGTTGCCTAAGTAGCGATAACCCGTCCTGAGCCCATTATTCATGAAACTGTTAATTGTCAAAGATGTAGTTGTGAATTACATTTATGTGAGCGCGAATGATATAAAATAGATCTATTGGGATTAAACCTCCCCGTTTTGTGATGATTAGATCACTAGAACTGAACTCGTTGAACATGGTCGGACTTGATGTTGGGTTACAACATCTGTACGGGCAAATAACTGCTAAAATAGCAAATATAGGTTGAGCTTCGGTGTCATGAGCTTAGTGCAACAATAATCTGGTTTTGTGATTGTTGGCATATGTTGTAAACATCACGTGAAAGTCTTGCGGTCCTGCATAATTTAAATACATTAACCTATGAATTCACCAACAATTTTGTTGATGTTTTAAGCAATGTTTTCAGGAGGTCATTAGGCACGAGATGCCAAGGATGCATTGGATAATGTTTTGGATTGTACAGTTAAAGACTTATGTATCATGTTTTGGGGAATTGAATATATGTTGTCTTTTGTAACATTAAACAAAGAACAAAGTAAAGCTATAAG
Source organism: Tanacetum coccineum (assembly GCA_026074375.1). Taxonomy (NCBI): domain Eukaryota; kingdom Viridiplantae; phylum Streptophyta; class Magnoliopsida; order Asterales; family Asteraceae; genus Tanacetum; species Tanacetum coccineum. The sequence continues at coordinate 72,578 of BQNB010000455.1, read as the reverse complement.
CATTTGTAATATATCTTTAAATCCAATGTAATCAGTTTAAAACGACTTTTGTGTCGTTTACATGTTTTATAAACCCGCGAGGGGGATACATGCTTGTTACAAACTCTTTTACATACTCGTTTATCTTATAACAATGTGATTACTTTTCAAAGGCTTAATGAATTCATAACCCCATATTTCAATCTTTTGAATACTTTATAAACCTGTGATACCTGATATAAACCATGAATGCAAGTGTTTTCTAAATGTATGCTATCCAGATATATTATTGCCTAAGTAGCTTCCAGTGCCATTATTTCCATATCATGAATCATTAATTACTTGCATTGCGAGTGAACGCGAATATTGTGAATAGATCTATTGGGGGTGACGGCTCCCGTTTGTATACCCATGCTTGGGGTAGCCAAACGCACTATATTTGTCCTAATAGGTAACCTTGGCAAGTTATCTTTTCCACGGGGACATCTGTCCCTAACCAATATCACTACGGTGATTTCCCTGTTAATGTATTGATGTCATGAGCTTAGCTGCAATAATAATGTTACCCTGATTTTCCATGATAATTGTATTCGTTGCAATTATTACCATTATAGTGACTTGCATTCAACCATATAATATTCAACTGTTTTCCATGATAATACTGTTCTCTATAATAATACTAATCTCCATGATAATTATCCCAGTAATGCCAATATTTCCATTATAACTTGTATTCAACTATTACATTTCAAACCTATGAATTTCACTCAACCTTTGTGTTGACCCTTTTTATGCATGTTTATCTCAGGTAATTGAGCAACTTATGGCATGGAGTGGCATGGACATGAAGATGGCTAAAACTTGTTATCATTCACATTTTATGTTTCTAGATTTTAGGACCTGCCTTTGTAAAACTCTGATTTGAAATGAATGATAACATATCTTTTGAATAAACGTCTCTTTTGGGTCGTTTTCTATGATTATGATTGTTGTATCCATGAAGTAATACCCCAGATTAGCTTCCGCTGCTATATTGTAAAAATGGGGGTGTTACAAAATACAATAAAGAAAATTACAATAAGCTAAAATTTTAAGCTAAAACGACTAAGAACTAGATATCTCAAACTGTGTGACTGAGCCTCCTTTTATAGCCAGTGGGAGAAGGTTCTAGGAGCAAAGGAGCGTCCATAACATTCAATCTTAGCCCTTTATTCCAAATCCATCCATTTGAGCCCTTGGATTGCCTCCACGTCCTATCCATCAATGGGATTGCTTGGGATTGCCAACACGGTCTGGGATTGATGTCATACCTTGCCACATTGGCCTTCTAGAAGAGGGGATTCGTGTGTATGAAGTGGAGAGTTTACCCTGTGTTACTTGTTGTGTGTAAAAAACAGGGGAAGGGATGATGAACAGTAACTGGCGCTTTTTTTATTGTTTTGACTGGATCATGCATTGTGGTATTTGGGCGTTTTCTTATTTACTTGGGTCAGGACCTGGATAATGGATTGGATTTGGATTTGTAAGACCTAGGCTTTGAATTGGACTATGGACTTTAAGTAAGGCTTATATTTTGGACTTGGAATTGATATCATTCAAATGCTAATGGGCTGACCCGGCCCACAAAATGGGTTCGGGTTGGTCCATTAAAAATTAATATGCCTTCGGCTTCGTTTTTCTCACGCTCTTCCAATCCCGTGCTCGGTTTTGTCCGTTTGGCTTTGTTTTTGTCTTTTTATGGATATCCGTTACTTGCAAGACACAATTCACAATACAGACGAATACAATGTATTTTTATACCGTTTTCGTTCATTATTGGTCATTTTAGCTTAATATTAAGAAATAAATGATATGTGTTTAAGCACATATCACATGTTCATCAACATTCTGTATGTTCGTTAAGGCATACTTACCTGTTTATTAAGCACCTATATTAATAGCAACTGTGTAAATAGCAGCTTCTTAACGAGCTGTAGTATGGCTAATAGCAGCATCTTCGTGAACATGCAACTCTTAGGGGCTGTTTCTTTTTTTCCTATTTATAAAAAGTGTCCTGTTTGTATATATGTCACATGTTTAGATAAGATACATTTGCCAAAATGTTGTTTCTTTATTATGATAAGTTAATCAACTTAATGATAACAAATGACCTCCATTATGCAATTAGATTAGTTTAAAACTATTAAATTGGGAACAAAAGCACACGAGCAGTCAATGACCAAGTCATTTAATTCCTTGGTATTCTTATTATAATTTCTTCTTCAGTCATATTGTTACTCCGTAAATAAAATTAAACATGGAACAATCCCAAGAGAACAATGATGGAACGAAATAGTTACTGAAGTCGAGAAGCCGTTATTGAATCGATTGGGTCGAGGAGAGGAGGTTACATGTGTTGAGATGGGTGAAGGGATCTTTGGATGTATGAGATTGCTATCTTGAGATAGATAAAGGGATTTTTTTTGTTGCAGGGGTTGAAAAGGAGAGGAGGAAGATATGGATCTTGAGAGTAGGTGGAGAAATAAAAAAGAGATGTGAGGGTAATGTGGTCAATGTGACATCCTAGATAGAAACAAGTTCAAATATAACCCTCCTCCACATCTAGGATATCCTTTTGTAATAAGTTAAAAAGAAGCACTTTTTTGTCACATGGATTAAGGAAATTGCCCATTAAGATGAATAAGCAAAAAAGAAACACCCCCTTAATGTCTTTAATGAACAGGTAAGTACTAAGAAGCTGCTATTAGACATTAAGCTGCTCATTAAGGCTTTAAGAGTTGCATGTTCATTAAGTTACTGTCTAAGAGTTGCATGTTCATTAAGCTGATGTAAGAATTAGTACAAGTGATGTTAGTATGACTTTTAAAGGGCTTGGTATGCCTTAATGAACATACAACTCTAACAAAGCTGTTGCCAACAGTTTCGACCTTAAACTAACGACCCAATAACTATTGCAGGAACACTACCGCATGACGCGATAGACACAATGGCATAAACCTTCGTCACATCAGTAGCCAGCCACAAAGGTGACACAGCAGGCCCACAACCAGTACAAGAGAAACAAACAACAGAAAAAAGGCCTCTGTTACCACAAATTTCATCCGCAACAAAGAAAAAAAAGAAGACTAAACATCCAGAACTCCACAATGACGCTGCACAAACTTTCATAAATTCCTTCTACAGAAGGAAGAACAACTATGTTTTATAAGCAATGACGCTAGGTAACATGTAACCTGCAAAAAAAAAGTTGCTCTAGAAATGCTTTTGTATACTGTAAGAAGACATAAAGCAACGATGCTAGGTAACATGTAACCTGCCAACAAACATAATTGCTGTAGAAATGCTCTTTTGTATACTGTAATGTAAAAATGGTCGGTTTCGAGTGGCCAAACCACACATGTTAGAATCTGATTTGTTGATGCACACCAATAGAGGTATGATCACTAGGTATTAATACTAATTACTCTACACATGTAGTCCATTTAGGTATGACTTAAGCATGCCAATAGCCATACACAAGTTCTCTGTTATAAATATACACACTTTGTGTCTTATTCAAAGCTTGCTAATATATTTCTCTCTAAACATAATGATATAATGGTAATGTACTTTGTTTTAAACATAAATATTCATCAAACCAAATACAATACAGACCTCCAACAGAAACATGCAACAACTTTTAAACAAACCATCTTAAATACATATGCCAAGCCAACATTGTAATGTAAACGTGCAACGAAACCTCAAGTATGTTAAACACTCAATCACGTGTCTTAGTCATAGTCCTTTGATCATCGTTCCGTTACAAAGTTAGTCCTTAATGTAAAATCTCGCGTTCCGTTGCGGAGCGCGGGTATAAAACCTAGTTATGTTTAAAAAGTCAATATGAATAATAAATTAAATAAAGAATCAGATTAATATGTGGTGGAGAATTTATTGGCAAGAATTTTGATATGGAAAAGGTGAAACAAATACAAAACCAGGCCATAAGGATTTGTGTAGAGAAAATAATAAGGCATCATAGCTATACTCGAGACGCATTTAATGCAACCAAACTACTTTTTTCACTTCAATCCCCAACCCCACATGGATAAATCCTCATGCCAAACGCACATTTGGATTTGGATTAAATTTAGATTTTAGGTAAGTTTTAAGAAAAAATGTACGAGAGAGAAAATATATAATTATGTAATATTATTATTTTAAAAATATATAAAATAAAAATAATAAAATTTATTGATATATAATAAGTTTTTAAAATAAAACGTGTGATTGATATTGTAAGAAGGTCCATGATTTTAAAAAAAATACAAAAGATGGCAGTGATAAAGTTTTCAAAACCTAGCTATTTGTTGTGGATTTATGCAAGATTTTTTAGCCTTGAAGCCAAATCTTTGGGCTCTATTTATGTGCCAAACGTTAAATTAATGTCACGTCAAGTGAAAAACCAATCAAAAGTGGGATACTAAACGCTCATTGAATCCAAATCCAAATCTTAATCCTAAACCCATTTATAAACAAAACGGAACACTTTAACAAATCTTTTCGTTTCATTGAACTTTCTTCTATTTTTCTTTCTTAAATAAGAGCGTTGGGTACCGTAACGCCGTGGGGTCCGGTGTTAACGCCGTGACCGGCGTTACGGTACCGTGGATGTGAAATTGACGACGGCGTTGGTGGCCAAGTTGACACACCAACGCCTCGTTGAGGCTTGTTTTGTTAATTTTTTTTTGTTTAAAAATTTGAAAATGGCTATTTTAGCCGGTTTTTAAAAAATAATAATTTATTTTTGTTTAAAAACAGCCGGTAACGGCTAGTTTTTTTTTTTTTTTTAAATATACCAAACGACGAGTAGGTTTTTTTAATAAATTTCGAATGTTTTAGTTTTAAGTTTGTGTAATTTTTTTTTTAATTTCCAGTTGTTATTTTTTTTTTTTAAGAATTGTAATTTTAATTTTTAATGAATGAAAATAAATTTATTTAGTTTTAAAAGTGATGAAAAAAAATAAAATAGTGAGTCTCAAAAAGTGGTGTTATTGAGTTATGGTTACCTGGGTTTTTTTTTGGATATGAATGTGAATATGAAAAAGCTGACGTGGCGGCTCAAAACTTGATGTTACCAAGTTATGATACCTAGAGCTCTAATAGTCGAAAATACAGTGTTAGTTAGATTGTGGTATAACTTTTTTGTATACATTCCCAAAAACCGCAAGCCCAAACATTTTACCACATGCCAATCCGCAACTTCATAAACCAACCAATAACATCACTCCTTTCACCCTCACACGGATCACCATCCAACGGTCCACACCATTTCCCAATCACCAAATCCAACGAACTAAAATACATCTAAACCACTATAAAACCTCATCACAAATCCAAATCACATTCAATCAATTTTTACAAAAAAAAAAAAAAAAAGCAAAGAAATGTCAGGAAGAGGGAAAGGAGGAAAAGGATTAGGCAAAGGAGGAGCAAAACGACATCGTAAAGTGCTCCGAGACAACATTCAAGGAATCACCAAGCCTGCTATCAGAAGATTAGCGAGAAGAGGAGGAGTGAAGAGGATAAGCGGGTTGATTTACGAGGAGACACGTGGCGTGTTGAAGATATTTTTGGAGAATGTGATCCGTGATGCTGTCACCTACACTGAGCACGCTCGTCGTAAAACTGTCACTGCTATGGATGTTGTTTATGCTCTCAAGAGGCAGGGAAGGACTCTTTATGGTTTCGGTGGTTAATTAGATCTCTTGTTTGGTTTTATTATGGTTGTGTAGTTGAATTGAAGGTTTAATGAATGAAATTTAATTACTGTTTCAGTTACTTTTTCTTGTTTTATATATGTCATCTTAACTCTGTTCTTGATTATTCTTAAGAAACGAAATGAAAGTATATCAATGAGAAACAAAGTATAAAAATTTGTTGAGGAAAAAAAGGAAATTTTCTGAAAAAAATTGGGCTTAAGATGTTTATGAGTTTATTTGAATTTCGCTTTTAACAAGCTTATATAAGTATAATAATGATCTTATATAAGCTAAGAAGTGTCAATAAAACACTCTCGAAACACAAAACGTAAACAATGGAACACTACCTGAGACTTTCCGTCAACACGCGAAAGCACATTTACTCTCAGAAATACTCTGCCGTCAAATCGACCGATCAACTTCTAACCACAAACTCTATTTTACGGAACCCAACCCAACATTTTGGAAAGAGACTCATAGGTTATATTAGTGATGTTGATGGTAAATGAAGGTCGGACTGACGACCGTGAATGTTATTTCCAAACATGGTAAGAAAAGAAAGATAACATTTGTTTGCAAAATGTTAAGTGTTGAAACTTGAAACAGTCATTAGTTGGCCGATAACAGTTATTATAGTTCAAAAAGATTATATTATTTGCAATTTTGCATCGACTTAGTTACTCACAATTATTAGTTGGATGATAAAAAGTTTATGCACATAAAACAAAATAAAAGCCGTTTTTAAAAATGAGTTCAAATTGTTTTCTCATACATACAATCAATTAGCATGACAATTGGAGGACTTCCATAAACTCAGAGCCAGCTTAAGTGCTTGACCATGAAGTCAAGCTTTCGGAAGACGTATATACTGCAGTGCCAAAGAAGAGTCTAATGTTTCGAATGTATTGCTTCTCCCTGTGAATCCACGCAACAAGCAGCAGACATCCTTATATTTATTTCCCATAATGCCGTTGAGTGTACTTACTTCAAAATTAACCAATAGTATAATGAAGACAGGAAGGCTTCTTAAACGCCCTATCTCAAGCTCTAATGACCAAGATGCTGCAGTACAGCAACTTATGATATTGCCTGTGCACCTGATCTTATACTCAATGTATCACAGTAGTTGCGTTGAGCTCTAACAATGAAATATTCTCATGTTACTAAACGAACCAATTCTTCAAAAATGGTCAATTTCAAGTTCGGTAAATCATTGATATGCTCCTAAAACCACCAATTTCATGTTCTTAATTTGATGAAATGTAGCAGCAGAAGGCGCAGCTGGTAGCTAAATACACCTCCTTAATCAAACATTTAATACCAAGGTTCCTTTCAAAACATACAAAATTCAGTCACAAATTCGCTAATAGTACAGTTAGACATGAATGTAGTTGCATTGGAGGTCAAAGCAACAACTCGTTTTCTATTTTGGTTCACTATAAGCTGTAATATCTTTTTTTTAGGCCGTTGAATGTAAAAAAGTTGTGAACAATAAAAACTTGACGTGTTTTTTTGTTAATTTTTTTACGGGATTTTTTGTGTAAGAAAATCGTAAATAGTTAAAAGTTGAGGGACCGTTATTTTTTTTTACTTTGGGCCAGATTTTGGGCCAGATTTTATGCGAATTTTAGGCTAGTTTGTCGACAAATGTGTATATTAGTAATAATTTTTTTTATATGGCTTATGTGTTGGGCCTCATGTTTAAAGTGTTTTTTTTTGCTATATGGTTTTTTTTAATATAATGGGTTGTATGTTTGTGACCATATCGATTATTTTAAAGTTATTAGGTATCGAAGATGTTTCCGCGGGTATTTTTTTTATCTGAATAAATCGAAACTTTTGTAATATTTTTTTCCTCCTACTTTGTGCATACAAATTAAAAAAAAAACAATTAAAAAAAAAAAAACCAAAATCGTGCTGGCCAAAAATGAAAGCCCGTTACTGTAGCAAAGTGATCCACTGTCAAAACGACAGTGAATTTATCAGTGATTGTGTATATTTATAATATTAATACATTAAGTAGTTAAAGAATCGCTGTAGCATGCATCATCACGTATTTAAAAATACATGTTATACTTATATTGGGCAACTGCGTAGCCACGCGTAGAAAAGAAGAATATTACTAGATAACAAAAAAAAAAAACTACACTAATGACTAATGTACTCGCGAAGATGGTCAGTCCTCTAACCCATCTTGCTTACTTTGCAACAAAAGATTTTGATTTAATAGGATCGTTAAAACATACCTTAAATGGCATCGGTCCAAAAAAGCTTCAAGTATGATGTTTTTTTAAGTTTTAGAGGTGGAGACACGCGTTACAACTTTGTTAGTCATCTTTATAAAGCTCTTGTGCAACATGGGATTGAAACTTACATGGATGATGAGAAAATTGAAAAAGGGAAAACGATCGACAACCAGCTCATCAAATCCATTGAGGACTCAAGATTCTACATCATTGTTTTTTCTAAGAATTATGCATCTTCATGTTGGTGCTTAGATGAGCTTGTCAAGATTATGGAATGTCAGAAGACAGTGAGCTGCTTACCCTGTCTTTTATGATGTGGAGCCCACGAAAATCCGCAACCAAAGTGGGGTGGTTGGAGAAGCTTTTAAAAAGCAGGAAAATGAAGAGGCTGCTAGGAAATGGAGGGACGCTTTGAACGAAGCAGGGAGTCTTGCTGGGTGGGAGTTGAAGAATACTCTTAATGGTTAATTCATTTGCAATATGAACTAATGTAGTAGCAAACTAATTGTTCATGTAAGATTTTAAAGCTAACTATTTAGATCTTCTTGAATGTTACAGGGATGAATCCAAATTGATCCAAATAATTGTTGACGGTATTTTCAGAAAGATATGTTCCAGTAGTTCAAGTGTTGACGAAAAGTTAGTAGGCATGGAGACACGAATAGAAGCTTTCCTTTCATCTTTAGAACTTAATGCTCATGATGTCCGCATGATAGGGATATGGGGGATGGGAGGTGGGGGGAAGACAACTTTGGCCAGAGCTATTTTTGACCAAATATCCAATCAGTTCGAGGGAAAAAGCTTTGTTGAAAATGTATGGGAATTCTCAAAACCCTCTTTGTCCGGCTTGAAGAAGTTGCAAAAACAAATCCTTATGGATGTTTTCAGCCATCAAGACATCACCATTAGTACTGTTTCCGGTGGTAAAGATACGATGAGACAGATGTTACATCGTAAAAAACTTCTTGTTGTTCTAGATGACGTGAATGATAAAAAGCAGCTAGAGGCGTTAGCTGGTGCATCTAATTGGTTTAGGCCGGGAAGCAGAATTATCATTACCACACGAGATGAGCAAGTGCTAGTAGCCCACCGAGTGAACTTCATTCATAACTTTGTTCATAAAATCAATCTGTTATCGCCCAATGAATCAACTTGCCTCTTTAGTAGGTATGCCTTTGGAAGAGAGATCCCGATTGATGAATACAAAGACCTATCAGGAAAAGTTGTAAAGTATGCTGATGGCCTTCCTTTAACGGTTGAAGTTTTGGGTTCGTTTCTCTGTGGTCAAGATGAGCCAGAGTGGAAAGATGCCATAGAAAGGCTAAAAACAATTCCACTGAAGGAAACTCTGGATAAATTGGAATTAAGCTATATGGGTCTAGAGGCGGATTACAAGGAAATATTCTTAGATGTCGCATGCATACTTAAAGGTTGGCTAAAAGACGATGCAGTTATAGCGCTTGAAAGCTGTGGATTTCATGCTAGAAATGGTTTAAGAGTTCTTGTGCAGAAATCTCTCATAAAAATTTCCAAATATGGGGTATTGGACATGCACGACCATATACAAGAAATGGGCAGGCATATTGTTCGCCGTTTGCACCCTGATAACCTCACAAACATAGTCGATTATGGATTGATGAGGAAATTGAAGATATATTGGCTAATGACTTGGTAAGGATTTATGAAACTTAACACATTTTCTTTTGTTATGAAACATATTTCATGGTCATTGCTTTTTGGTCTACAGGGTACTGAAGAAATAAAATGTATAAAACTGAGAGCAGAGGATTTACATTTGAAAGGTCTAGCCAACCTGAAGAAGCTTAGGTTTCTCACAGTGTATTCCTTAAATAACGAGTCATCTGGAAGTGAAGATGATTGTTATGGCAGTGACAAGGAATTGGCTGAAGTTAGCCAATACCTTCCAAATTCCTTACGATTTCTCAGATGGAATGGTTATCCTTTTTCGAGTCTTCCGAAAATATTTCAAGCAAATAATCTTGTTGGACTTATGCTAGAGGACAACAATATCGTACAACTTTGGGAAAGCGGAGAAAAAAAGGTAATCAATTTATAATGGTTGTTTCACATGATTAACCATGATTCCGTATATCTATTGGCCTGTCACTAAACCAACATTCATCTTTCTTTTTTGTTGTGTGTGTGTTTGTTACAAGTTTTTAATAAGCTCAGGTTCCTTGACATTTTTAACCTAAAGGTGAGGACCCTTGACCTTAGGTTGACTCCAAATCTTGAGATTTTACGTATTAAGAAATGTGAGGATTTGACAGAACTTCGGATGCCAACTGAAAGTCTTAAGCTAAGGTCCATCAACCCCAGGCTTACCCCAAATCTTGGTAAGCTATGTCTCATAAACTGTCATGATTTGGTAGAACTCCTCTTGCCCACGAAAAGTCAAAATCTTAGAATTCTCAAACTTAATCATTCAAAGTTGAAAACTCTTTGCCTCGGGATTACTCCAAATCTTGGAGAGTTAATTCTTGATCATTGTCATGATTTGGTAGAACTTCACATGCCTTCTGAAAGTCTAAAGCTTAGATCCCTCAAATTAAGTCAATTAAAGTTAAGGATCCTCAAGCTCGGAATTACTCCAAATCTTGCAGAGTTAATTCTTGAAGATTGCAATGATTGGGAAGAACTTCACATGCCCACTAAAAGTCTACAGCTTAGATCCCTCAAACTTAGTCATTTAAAGTTAAGGATCCTTAAGCTCGGAATTACTTCGAATCTTGCACAGTTAATTCTAGAAGATTGCAATGATGTGGTAGAACTTCACATGCTTGCTAAAAGTACAAATCTTAGATCCCTCAAACTCAGTAATTCAAAGTTAAGGATCCTTGACCTCAGTATTACTTCCAATCTTGTAGAGTTAATTCTTAAAGATTGTAAATACTTAGTTGAACTTCACATGCCCACTGAAAGTCTATATCTTAGATCCTTTAAAATCAGTCATTCAAACGTAAGGATCCTTCACCTCGGGTTTACTCCGGATCTTTCAGAGTTAATTCTTAAAGAGTGTAATGATTTGGTAAAACTTTGCATGCCTGCTGTTGGATCGAAATTCTAACTTGAATCAAAATATACCAGAAATGTAAAATTTTATTAAATCTTAATCTGTCATCATCTTTGATGTTTACAAATCGTTACATATTTATACTACATGAAAGGGTGCGCATAAGAAAATTTTCTTGGTCCGATACTCGTGCTTATGAACTACGTGTTTGCACTACTTTTCTATGCGTCGATATGTTGGTTATTAGTTTTTTTTTCATGCGTCGTTATTTCATGTATGGCACGACCAAGGTTTTTGGGCATGCGTACATGTGAACCATGCATGGGATATATGTCACTTACTAGCCCTATAAAGCCGAGGTTCGTTTAACTATATGGTAAATAACATATTGATGATAGATGTTAAATTACGAGGACGACTTACCGAGGTCCAAGTTTGCCGAATGACGATGAGGAATGTGATAGGATGATGGGTTGAACCTCCCTTGACTTCTACCCGTTCAAACCCGACGCCCCTAGGCTTACGAATCCAATGAAAACCCTACTCCAACCGCGCTCACTTACTACTTGTCTTGTGAATGAATTGTGTTAGGAAGGAGAGTGCATGGCATCTCATTTATACATAAAATGTTTACTGGGTTTCTGTGATTTCCATTTGCATGTGAATTGATATTATTTGCAAACACTATTGGGGAATCTGATAATGATGGTGTTTCTTGTTACTATTGATCTACATTAGTACTATTCCTGACTTACTATTATTATCTTTTGAATATTTGATCAGATGTAGGGGTTGTAGCATGTGAAGTTTGAAAAATACAAGTAGTGTAGCAGGTATTATGATGATATTTCATCATTATTAGTTTTTTTTTTAAATTTTGACATAATTTTCAAATTAATATGCCAAGTTCTGAGATGGGTAGCGTACCGAGGTGAAATCTTTATAAGGAAAACTTTGGGCATCGATATGTGCATGGTTATTTATTTGAGCATAGACGGTTTCATGAAAATAATCTAAGTAAATGACTTCGTTTGACAATTGTAAAAATAATTATTGTTTTATCGCTACAAGTTCTAAAATATCCTCTTAGACACAAGAGCAATAATGGTGATATTCGTGTGCTAATTAAACTTTTCGTGACCAGGAGTAATGCATGACGATCATAGAATGACTTTTTATTGAGATTAACGGTAAATTTGCAAACTTGCAGTACATAACTTTTACTTAACGAAAAGAGGGATCAAATTTTCTTACGGGGTGCCACAGTCGATGTAATTCGCCTTTCTGTTGATGTATGTTACTATTTGTTATCATTGTTTCTTTTCTAATACTATTAGAGAATAGATACTATTTGTTGAATGGTAATTGAAATGAAATTGAAACAAGACGTAGCATGTGAATGTAAGGTGTGGGACATGGGATGTAAGAATGAAATGATAGTGTCAGTTTGCTTATTTTGAATTTTCTACTGATTGACTTTGATAAGTATTTGCATATTAGCGTTGTGAGGAAATGAAACATCAACGTATATTTTTTACTTGGTATTACTTTAATTATTGCCCATTCAGGGTTTTATGTATTGTGGTATTGACGGGGTTTACTCAAAATAATATAATCTTGTGACTTTGTTCGCGCGGCTTAAAAATAAAATACGATTTTTTTATTGTTACGCGTTTTCTAAAGTGCCCCTTTTTATCCGTAAACAAAACGACGATTTACACGCGTTATTATATCTCTTAATAGTGCAAAATAGTTGTAGTGCTTGAAAGTAATTTTTTTATTGGAAACGTAACGGTAAATATGCAATTGCTTGCGATACATAAAGCAACAAGAAGTCCTAAATTTTTCCGAGGTGCTACATCCGCCCCATGTTATGCGATTTCGTCTCGAAATCAAGACGTTGTGGTAGATAGTGGATTAGTGGATAGGTGAGGGTATTTCTCCCTGAATTGGTCCTCGCATTCCCAAGTGTACTCTGGGCCTCTACGTGCGTTCCAACTAACTTTAATGATAGGTATGCGGCTTCGTTTGAGTTGCTTGATCTCACGGTCTCCATTATCTCTATAGGTTCTTCAACGAAGTTGAGTTTGTCGTCGAGTTGGATCTCCTCTAGGGGAATAACGAGTGTGTCATCGGACAAACACTTCTTTAGGTTATAGACGTGAAACACATTGTGTACTCGACTAAGTTCTTGAGGTAATTCCAAACGGTAAGCTACTGGACCAATCCTTTCTATGATTCTAAAGGTTCCAATATAACGAGGGTTCAACTTTCCACGCTTCCCAAATCGCATCACACCCTTCCAGGGTGCAACCTTGAGCATAACCTTATCTCCAACTTCAAACTCAAAAGGCTACGCCTCTTGTCAGCATAGCTCTTTTGTCGATCACGTGCCGCTTGCATGCGATCCATAATCTTGAAAATCTTTTCCGTAGTCTCGTGAATAATCTCTGGTTCGATAAGTTGTGCTTCTCCAACTTCAGCCCAACAAACAGGCGATTGACACTTCCTACCGTAAAGTGCTTCGAACGGTGCAACTTTAATGCTCGTGTGATAACTATTATTGTACGAAAATTCTACTAGGGATAAATGTCTATCCCAACCATTTCCGAAGTCAATCACGCAAGATCTTAGCATGTCCTCTAATGTTTGAATGGTTCTCTTACTCTGACCATCAGTCTGAGGGTGATAGGCAGTACTCAGGTTCAACTGCGTACCTAATGCTTTATGCAAGGATTGCCACACTCTCAAAGTGAAATGGCTATCACGATCGGAGATGATTGACACCGGTATGCCATGTCTTGCTACTATCTCCTTCATGTACAGCCTCATCAATTTTTATGTCGAATCTGTCTCTCTCATTGGCAAAAAGTGCGCAGACTTGGTAAGACGATCAACAATGACCCAAATCAAATCGAATCCTGCTGCCATTTTGGGTAGTTTGGTGATGAAATCCATTGTTATCTTCTCCCTTTCCATTTGGTATATCGGACTTGGACCAATAACAGATGGGCCTCTGTGTTCAGCTTGACCTTGGCACAAGTCAGGCATTTGCTGGATCGTACTGCGATGTTAGCCTTCATGTTTGGCCACCAATATAACATTTTCATGTCATGGTACATCTTGTCGGCTCCTGGATGAATAGAATACTTTGACTTATGTGACTCGTGCATAATCAAAGATCTCGTGTGTTGGATCCCGTAACACTTCACTTTATATATTTAAACACGAAATTAGATCAAGAAAAGGCTGAGGAGATGACTTTAATTTCTTTAGAGATAAAAGGAACGAGCGGAGAGAATGGAGCGAAATATGGATACAAAGGAATTAATTTAGCAAAATTGAACATCTACGCTTGTCTAAATAGAAAAGAGTTTATATTCCCTGTCGCGTTTTAAATGACGACGGATATTTAATAGGACCGGGCTCGGGTTTTGCTTGCGATTAAACCCGAAACATATACAATATTAGATTAACTATCGAGCCCGATTCCCGATATTATACTATTACAACATTAACTAATTAAATGATCGAGACTGTATACGTAATGAACGAAATTCATGTTCGGCTCAATTATTTTGAGGTAACAATCTCCCCGAAGTGAGTTCATTGAGGACACTCCTTCATGAGATAAATGAGATTGCTTTTGTCGTTTAAGCTTATGTGGTCTTGGTCTTTTTCTTTGTTCTTTGTTGTAGGTTTGTTCCTTCATGCTTTGCGATCTAGACTTTGAGCCTTTGTCATTATCTTTATCGTCTATGCCATCTTGCGATCTTGTGTCTTTGACCAACATGCTCATACTTTTGCATTATCTTGAAAGCTTTAAATCAAAGTTAGCGGAAGTCTTTGTCTTTTAAAATTCTTGAGCTTTCTTTGATAGATTGGTCTTTGTAGATTGAGCCATGAAGTGTGGTATGATCGTCTTTGGTTGATTGAAGATACTGTCCCACCGTTTTAATCTACAGGTTTGTAGTGATTTAATCAAGAAAATTGATTTGAAAATCAATCGACGTGTTACTTGTAAAAGCGTTTTTGTAACACATCAGAAGTTTTAAGCTTTTATCAAAATTCATCAACCGTCAATTTATTTACTAGACCAAATCGATATCCAGTTGTCACAAGTTTGATTCATATAGAATCCGCAGTCACTACCTAGCGCTTGTTTGATGTTGGTCTTAGCAGGATTTCCATCTTCATTGTAAATACTTATAGTATCACTCGGATGTTCTGGCAAATATCACAAGGATATTACGTAGGACTCTTGTTAACAGCTTGTGAACTTGATGATGTTCAACAAGTGTTTGAAATGGAATGTGTCCTAACGAGATTTAGAATAATCTCTTGGATCTAGACTCTATTAGTGCATTTTGGTTTTAGTACTCGAAGGCTTGAGCAGATTGCCACCTATTCAATATCAACGATCTCAAAATGAGATATCAATAGATAACGTGTGTATCTCCGTGTCAATTAGAGGACAAGTTTCTGTTAAGAGAAACCGACTGGCTGGGGAAGTGTTGTGCATTGCATCACTGGGGTTCATGATGTCGTTTTTCAATGTCAGCAATTTCAAATTGTGATTCTGACAGAATATGTATGACCGGTTTCTGCTCTTAAGTTGTGTGGAGGGCTTCTTCTTTGACCTCTTTATCATACATTTCTTTCTTCTTTCAACGCTTCAATGCTTACCAAGACGTCAGTACTAACACATTGTTGTGATAGTTCCCTGTAATTAGCACATCTTAGTCGGCATTATTCCCTTTACATTCATCTCTAATCATACATAAGGACGCTATTTCTAACTTTGGATTATCCTTGGTAGAATCTCCGGTTTGGTTGGATTCATAGGATTGATTCCTAACCTAACCGCCTTATGACTTCCAGAATCGTCGTGAAATGAAGATGTTGTTGGTATAAGATCTCGAACATAAAACCTTATTTTTTTGTTCAGCACATTGAGTCGAATAGATCATATTTTAATTACATTTTCTCCCCTTATTTTAAATAATGAACACTTAGTTTTTGAAATACCTTGTGATTAAAATATGTCCTAAAAATTCCGTGGGATAAAATATTATCAGCATGAATGGTTTGGAACTTTTTGATATTGTATTGAACTACATAAGGAATTGTCAGTTGTTGATTGTATCCAAAACATTTAAAACTTTGTTTTCGAAAAAAACTCCGCCTCAAATTAGAACCAATTGTAGAAATTGTTGTCTTTGAGAACATTGTGAGGGATGGAGTGTTGAACACACAATTTTGAAAGATTATGAATTGTCATCGAGAAATTCTTGAAAGATTTTGTTCAACTTTTTGAAAAACCAAATGTTAGAGGACTTCTCTTCTAACGGTAAGGGTAAGCGCACTGAAACATACACTATCCTTTTTCTTGAGCTAAAAAACATTGAAAGTTTGTAAGAAAAGCTCAGACCGAGAATTGTATAATTTTCTGTTGTGAGATATTTATATACCTTCCTTTTTATTGAGTTCCGAGTTATGTCTGATATTTGCACAAAAGCCATATAAGAAAAATTAGAATGGCATGTTTTGAAAACTATTTGCAAACTCTCGCGCGAATTCATTTAACACCGTGTCAATGTTAATCGGACATTTCTAGCACGTAAAGGTTATCGATTCCAAGAGGGACATGTCAAAAAGAATCTTTTGGACAATTTTCTGTTTTATGTTTTTGTACTTTTCTTTTTGAAGTTTTTTATTTTGGTATTTTGCTTTTCTCAAAAATTTGTTCATGTGATGTTTGATGATGATATAAAGCAGTCTCATTTGTCAGAAACCTAAGATCAGCTGGAGTCAAACATCTCATAACAATCCTTCGACAAGTCTTAAACCGATCTCAGAAGGGCTTTCGTAAACATGTCAGCTAATTGGTATTCAGTGCTGACAAAATATAATTCAATTATACAATTTTCAACCTGTTCCTTTATGAAATGATACCGAGTATGGATGTGCTTTGTTCGCGAGGGGTTGTTGATATTGGATAGCTGACTAGAGTCGAGTACAACGGTAATTTTGTTGTAGTTGAAGCATAATCTTGATGCTGTGTCCTCGGTCCACATTACTTGTAGCACAACTTGCAGATACGCCACATATCTGCCTCTTGCTGAAAGACTTTGCAGTGCTGTTTTGTTTCTTGGACATCAACTTACGAGTTATCACCAAGGACTGTATTCCTCCAGAAGTGCTTTTTCCCGAGTATCAAGGCATCGGCATGTTCAGCGTCTAAAATGCTGTATAGTTCAAGCCAGATTCCTTTTGGGATACCAGAGTCCCATGTTATGGTACCCTTTTAGGTATTTAAAAGATTCTTTCTAAACCTCTTGAGTGCTTTTGAGTTGGCCGTGCTTGATAACGTGCACAATAGCGAATGCTTTACTAAGTCTGGTCTATAGATTTCAAGGACTTAAGTGACCCGATTTTCTTACAGATAATAGATTGGTCTACGGGTTTCTCAACTCAAATCTAGATCTAGTTTGGGTTAGGGGCCAATGTGTACCAATGGAGTGGACAGTTGTCCATATTTGCTTTTGCAGGGAATTTTAAAGCGTACTTTAGCTTGATTGATAAAAATTACCTTTTGGGGACTGGTGGATCTGTAGTCTTAAAAAGAATTTCATCTCTCCCATTAAAGACATTTCAAATCTGTTGTGCATTAACTTTTCAAATCTTTTTGAATATTTAGGGTTTATAGACCCAAAAATTATGTCATCAACGTAAATCTGCACAAGTAGAATATCCTCCCCGTATTTTATCTTGAATAAAGTTGGGTCAATTGTACCTTTAATAAAGCTTTGGTCACGGAAGTTAGGAAAGTTATCATACAGGCTCTTGAGAGCTTGATTTATTCCATACAAAGCTTTCCTCAGAGGTGTCCTTTTTTGGATGATCTGGATCAAACGAACCTTCTGGCTGGAGCAACATAAAACCTCTCCTTTAGTGGACATTAAGAAATGTCGTTTTCAGTCCATTGATAGTTGGAAAAGACTTGTGTGCTGCGTAGGCAACGAAAATCCGAACTGCTTCCAAGCGAGCAACTGGTGCAAATGATTCTTCGAAATCAATACCCTCTTCCTGAGCATAACCTTTAGCTGCAAGTCGTGCTTTATTGCGAATTACAGTCTGATCTTCATCCTTTTTGTTCTTCCATAACTACTTTAGCTTTATAATCATCTTGCCAAATAGTTTTTCGACTAGTTCCCAGACTTTTAGTTTGTCGAACTAATGAAGTTCATCCTGCATTGCTTCAATCCATGCAGAATCAGCCATTGCCCTCCATATGTTCTCTGTTCAACAATTATCACGTGAGCCTGGAACATACATACTTTCTGGATGCTGTGGACAAGCTGTGTCTTGTTCTGAACTGGCATGGTTGGATTTTACCGACTTGTTCTAATGGATGATCTCTGTCATCGGTAATCATGACTTTGTAGTTGAAAAGGATATGTACATCGGTATTATCCAATGTTGCGTGAGGTAAGACTCCCCAATTTATTGTACGTGTACAAAAAAGGATTGATAAATTCGTTCTAAAAATGTAATTGGTGCTTGATCATTGTTTTGTCTCAGCTGACGTGTGATGGTTTGTATTATTCTTCAAGGTAAAGGACTGAAGGAGAAATTCCAACCTGTTGTTGACGAATATGTTTCTTGCTGTAGGAACACCATTTTGTCTTAGGGGCACGTAGTCAGAGTTGTCATAATCTAACGCCTTCTGTCCTTAAGGAACGAAGCCTAAAGAGACATTTTCAACAAACATCTCTTGTCGTTGTGGTGCGAGGTCTGAACTGTTGTGATCAGACATCATCTCTTTGATTTCTCAAACTTGTAACTGAATGGACTCAACTATTAAGCGTGTTTCTAGTTGTAAAACACGATATCCCTTTCGACTGAGTAGAATATCCCACCATGACCATGGATCCCTTTTTTTTTTCATCTTTTCCAGATTTTACCATATTGTTATGGAACAAATGCAACAAAGACGTGAAGATGTTTTATTGATGGTGTCCTGTCATTAATGTTGTGATACGCCGTCTTCCATGAGTATACTGTTTGATGATTGATTATGTTCTGAGTATAGCACATGTGGTTGCAACTGCTTCAGCCCAAAAATGATAATGGAAGCTTAACCTGAAGCATTGTTCGAGCAGCCTCAACAAGAGTGCTGTTTCGTCTTTCGACATTTTGGAGTTCGGTTCAGGGTTCATGGAGTGAAGTTGATGTTTCAATGCCTTCATTCTTGAAATAAGCATGAAGTGTCTTGTTCAAGAACTTTGTTCCTCTGTCAGTACGGACAGTAATAACTTGAGCTTGAAGATTGCGTTGAATCATCGTGAGAAAGTCTTTGAGAACTTCTGGTGTTTCATCATTGGATCGTAGAAAAAAGTCCAAGTGTATCTTGAATAGTCATAAACAATGCCAGATATATTTTCATCTTCCATTTATGCTTGCAACCGATTGGACCACTCAAGTCCATGTGGAAGCAATTTCAGCCTTCCTTTGGAAATTGGAATGCTTTGACTTAAATTGAGCTTCTTTTTGCCTTTAATCATTCACAAGACAAAACAAAGTTGATTCGTTGACATATTTCAACTTAGGCAAGCCTGTCAACACATCACTTTGAGAGTAAGGTGATGTAATCGAAGTTAAGATGAGAAAGTATTCGATGCCATAACCATGCTTAAGTTGGTGAAGCTTTAGCCATGAAACAGATTGGAGTTGATGAAGTTGTTTCTTGAAGAGATATTATGTAGAGATCGGATCCACGATTACCAGTTAGTAAATCGTTTCCCTGAAGATCTCTCACAAAACAAGTAGATTTCCTGAAAGCAACTCCAATCCCGCATAGAATATCCAACCGAGAAAAGTTTATTGATTGACGGCCTTCGAGTGATGAACCCATTTGATCGTGACATTTCCTTGATTCGATCTCATAACCAAGAATTGGAGCAAATTGATCATTTCCAAAATGAACAGTACCCAGAAATTTTTCCACAAAATTACACAACAGCTTGAGATTGCCCGTCATGTGCTTTGTGCATCCAGAGTCAACAATGAATAGGATGAGTTGTACAATCTGCAAGAGAATTAGAGGACGTTGGAACATTGGACAAATTAGATCCTAAGGAATTTGATATCTTCAAGTCATTAGTAATCCTAGAGGACAAAGGTCTATAGTGGGGACATAATACTTGTTGATACTTCCTCTTATCATTTTTAGGCATTCCAATATCTTTCTTTGGTCCTAAGTGGTTTGTGATGTCCATTTTATATTCATGATGGACATCTTTCGCTTACCACCATTTCCATTCCTGATGTGTATTCTCATCAAATTCCTTATGGTAACTATTGGATTTCAGAAATGTGGTATTGATGCAACTATTTTCTTATGAGGTGTTGCTACAGATTTGTTCCTTTTCTCTTGGGTTTACTAGCACTAATAGGCACTACCTTAGGCTTCTTAGTTCTAGCGTTCACGTCATTCAAGTATCTAGAAACACAAGCATCATGATTAGAATTAAACACACATTTTCCACATTCAGCACAAACAGCATTCACATTCGAAGTTCTGGAATTTGAACTGTCATTACACGCAGTTACAGACTTTGTTTTCTTAGAAATACTAGAAATCCTATGATGGTCTTCTACTTCCTTCTTTTTAAACTTCACTTGACTATTGTTTGGCATGACCTTATCTTTAACTTGATAGCAACTTAAGGTGTGGTCTGCTAACACTAGTAGTGTGATTTACTCCTGAAGATTTAGACACATGAGGATTAGTATTCCTAGAAGCATGAGGCAACTGCGGTTCTCTGTTTTGTGTTGTGGTAGTGGCAATTCTATACATTCCTGGTTTAAGCACATTCGAGTGTATTTCTGCTTGTTTTCTATTCTGAGGCAAATTCTGTTGGAGTGGACTTGTTTAAACAAAAAAATACCATCCGGCACATTGTTTTATTAACCGACTGTTTCATTTGAAAACTTCTCATTTCAGGAGAATTTGAAAAAGGAGTCGGTTTTCTTAAAACTGATGGTTTTGGAATCCGTTGAGCATTTGGTTGTCGAATAAACAGATGTTTTATCAAAAATGAGTTCCACAGCTTTCCTTTTGTTACCAAATGAGTTTCTTTAACTCATTTATCACCATGTTTCTTGTCTTACATTTGAGCTTTCAAATCTTGTATTTAAGATAATTGTTTCACGTTCTTTTCATGACAATACTATTTGAAGCATTTTCTTTGCAAGACTGGGTTGTTTTTCATTGTCTTTTTACAATGTTGTAAAGAAAGTTCAAGAAAATCGGTGTTTTTCAAGTTTAGCAAAAACTCTTTAAAAGCTTATTATGAACTTCGTTATTAACAGATTCAGTTTGTTTCGACAGCTTTTTGTGCAAAAAAAAAAAAAAAAAAACAAAAAAAAAAAAAAAAAAAAAAAAAAAAAAAAAAAAAAAAAAAATATAAAAAAAAAAAAAAAAAAAAAAAAAACAAAAAAGACATTCACATTCTTTGATTTTATGAAGATACAGACATTGCAATTCAGTATGAGCATTTAATTCCAAATAGAGTAATGCAAATTTGAAACATATAACATCTTTAGAAACACTTCTTCAAGAAGAGTATCATACATATTTGAAAAAATCAAGCCTTTTTCAGATTCAAGTTCGTCAACCTCTTTTTTAAGGGCTTTAACGTACTCAAATTCTTCATGTATTTCCGTTTAAGTTTCATGTTCAAAATGAAGCTATCATTTTGTGATTTTATGGAATGTGGCATTAGTAAGGTTTTTATCAAAAAAGTTTCCTTATCATGAGCAGTTGGCACACGGAAACAAACTACTAGTATTTTCGCCAAGTTTGATCAACATTTCTATAAATTGTGTTGATGTTGAATGTCATGTCATTAAAAATCTTGGTCTACTTTTACTAATGATTCCAAAAGGGTAGAAAAGGCCACGTTCTTTTGCAATGTTTGTTTTGTTCTACAAAACGGTTTTTCTCCACATTGTATCCTTACTTCCTTTCAGTGTTCAACTGAATAAAGATACTTAGTGAGGGTGCCTTTAAAATTTTTCATATAAAGACTAGCTTTGTTTTGTGTAATTATGGTTTATACCATATCTTTATTTCATTTTGATTCTACTCTAGTTATCAAGAAGTCATGGTCTCTTCCCTAACAGGGGCAAATCTGTTTGGGGCAAGGATCAGAGTATATATGGGGAACTCTACAAACACTTTTCAGATTGAGCTTTTTGAGGTACTTGGATTTGGCAAAGTTAGTCTACCTTTATATGTCGAACATTTAGGTTGCTAACATATGAATGGTCTGAATTGAATGATTACGAGTATATAATATTTCAGTTCAAAAACTTTAACTGTTTGTCCATTGTCAATATTCTTGTCATTATCATTTTCTTTCCTTAACCTTTAAATCCGAAATGACTTTGTGTTCTTTTCTTTGAGTTAACTTCAGGTTGTGAATTTGTTAAAAGACTCTTTTTGATTAACTCATCGAGTTTTGTTTAAGAAACTGAAATTTCATAGGCTTTTCGTTTTAAACCTTCTTTTATTTCAATGTCTTTCTAGTGGCTATAGTCCTAGAAGTTTTCAATGTAACCTTTTGTTTGAAGAATTGCCTAATCTCAATGTCGGTCATTAAAGCTTTGTACTCTCAACTCTTTTTGTTTGTTCTTGAAGTGCAATGAGAAAACTTCCCGACATACTAATTGCATCCCCCAAAGCACTATTAGATTCATCAAGGTTAGGTTTTGCACTTTCTAATTCTTGAGTCAATGCTGCATTTGCTTTCTTTAATTGCTTTAAATTTCGTTTTGTTTTCTCAGTATCAAGAGTTAAATTAGCCAATTAATTTAGCTAGCGAGCACGTCATCAACACATTCTGCAGCATTTTGTTAACCTGATTATCATTAGTACATATATTTGATGAATCAGGAGTGACATTGCTATCATCCTTCTTCAAAACATATGTGTCGTTAATGGATTCAGGTTGCTCAGAATGTCGTCTCACATTGTCATACACATTACTTTCATCATGTTTTTGTACCTGTTCCAATGGCTGACCAGTAGAACAGGATTCTTCAGGTGATACAAACTTCCTGAAATCTTTGCATGGTAGCTGTAATGTGACTTCTATTGCCTGTTTATCAATTCTCTTTATCCGTGTATCTAGCCTAAGCACGCTTGCAGAGGAACACCTTGTTCAGCTTGTTTGCACATCATCATCTTTTCCTTGTGATACGCGTAGTCCTTTAACCCGCTGCTTCCTGCATTCCTTTGGCATAGTTACCATATCCCTTGCAGTTAGAATGCTTTTATCCCAATATGTTGCACTACCTGATGCCTACGTTTCCTAGCCCAGCAACTGGCGTTGTCCTTTGATTCCAAACTGCTTGACTGATTATCCTTGTTATACTTGGTGTTGTATCTTCTGTCTTGTTCTGGAGTTTGAAGAGTTCGATGGTATTGTTGGTAGATTTCTTCACAGCTTCAACCAGATTGGTCAAGGTTTGTGAGCTTATCATGCAATCCAGAGAAAAGAGACTAATCTCTATACAGACTATTTGACATTCTCAAAGCAGTTTCAAAAGGAGGTAATGATATTCGTTTCGCTTGAGAGAATAGCCAAAAGTGGCAAATCCCTTAGCATTCTTGCGGCTGCTCAACCATATTCAGAATTACTATCAGACAACCTCAAAGATCAATGCAAACATCTCTTCCACAAGGACAAGTGCATCTACGACTAAAGGCAAGAGGGTCGCCAAACAATTACACCTCATCTGGTCTGTCTTGAAGAAGGCCATGATCCTGAACAAGCTCAGAGGGACATGAAATGCTAGAATTTGGCACTTCTTGCAAAGTATTTCAAGAAGCTCTAAACCCTACCAACACTAACCTTGAACTTCTTCAAACTCCTAGAACATGATGAAGATACCACACCAAGGATAACAATGATAATCAGGTCAAGCAGTTTTGGGAATCAAAGGGACAACGACAGTTGTGGGGCTAGGGAAACAGTAGGCAGTCAAGGTAGTGCAAACAGCTTGGGATACAAAGCTTTACTGCAAGGGTTATGGGCACTAATTGCAAAGGAATGCAGGAAGCCAAAGCGCGTTAAAGACTAGCGTATCACAAGGAAAGATGTCTGATGTGCAAACAAGTCTGAACAAGGTGTTCCTCTGCAAGCTGAATTGGCTAGAGGACACGGATAAAAGCGATTGCTAACAGGATTAGAAGACATTTACAGCTATCATGGCAAAGATTCAGGAGGTATCACTGACAGATCCTGTTCTATGGTCAGCCATTGGAACAAGGTTACAAAAACATGAATGAAAGTAATGTGTATGAAATGTGAGACCTCGACATTATGAGCAAACCTGAATCCATTAACGACACATATGTTTTGAAGAAGGATGATAGCAATGTAACTCCTGATTCATCAAAAATATATGTATATGATAATCAGGTTACTTCAAAATGTGCAGATGTGTTGCTGAGCGTGCTATGCGCTTGCTTAAAATTAATTGTAATTTAACTCTTGATACGGAGGAAAACAAAACGATTTTTTAAAGCAATTAAGAATGCAATTGCATCATTGACTCAAGAATTAGAAAAGTGCAAAACTAACCTTGATGAATCTAATAGTGCTTTGGGGGAGGCTATTAGTTGTCGGGATAGTTGTCTCATTGCACTTCAGAACAAACAGAATGAGTTTGAGAAGTACAAAGCCTTTAATGACCGGACGATTGATTATGAAATTCTTCAAACAAAGTTAAATGAAACTCTAGGACTATTAGCTCTAAAAGACATTTGAAATAAAAGAAGTGGGTTTTAAAAACAAAAGCCTCTATGAAAATTTCAGTTCTTAATCAGACAACACGATGTGTTAGTCAATAACGGAGTCTTTTTAACAAAGTACAACTGGAAGGTTATCAAAGAGAACAAAAAGGTCATTTCGGAGTTAAAGGTTAAGGAAGAAAAAGATATTGACTAGGTGATTTGAATATGGATCAAAACAGTTAAAGTTTTTGTACGAAATTGTTTATACTCGTAATCTAGTCCAATTCAGACCATTCATATGTTCAGCACCTAACATGTGCGAAATAAAATGGTAGACTAACCTTTGCAATCCAAAGGCTACTCAAGAAAGCACAATCTGAAAAGTGTTTGTATGAGTTCATATTGATTCTTCTGATCCTGCAAACAGAGTTGCCCCTGATAGGGAAGAAGACCATGATCTGAATTAGAGGAGTAGATCAAAATTGAATAAAGATTATGTTAAACCATATGATTACACAAAACAAAATAGTCTTTATGAAATTTTTAAAGCACCCTCACTAGAGTATCTTTATCAGTTGGAACACAGAAAGGAAGTAAGGAATACAATGTGGAGAAAACCGTTTGTTAGAACAAAACCAAACATTGCTAAAAACGTGGCCTTTCTACCCGTTTTGGAATCCATTAGTAAAAGTAGACAAGTTTTTAATGACATGACATTTAACATCAATCAAATTATAGAATTTGTTGATCCACTTGGCGTAAAAATACTTGTAGTAGTTTCCGAGTGCAATGCTCATGATATGGAACTTTTGAATAAAAACTTACTAATGACTTTTCCCCATAAAATCAACAAAATGATAGCTTTCATTTTGGAACATGAACTTTTAAAACGGAAATACATGAAGATTTTGAGTTGTTAAAATCCCTCTAAAATGAGGTTGACGAACTTGAATCTGAAAAGGTGATTTTTTCAAAATATGTATGATCTCTTCTTGAGAGAGTGTTTTTGTGTCTAAAGATGTTATCTGTTCATATTTGCATTCTCTATCTGAATTAGATGCTATTAATGAATTGCAATGCTTGTATCTTCATAAAGTCAAAGAGTGTGAATGTCTTGCACAAAAGCGTTTACTTGTCGAAACAAACTGAATCTGTTAATAAAGAAGTTCATAATAGCTTTTATAAGAGTTTTGCTTAAACTTGAAAACACTCGGATTTCTCTTGAACTTTCTTT
This sequence comes from Tanacetum coccineum, assembly GCA_026074375.1. Taxonomy (NCBI): domain Eukaryota; kingdom Viridiplantae; phylum Streptophyta; class Magnoliopsida; order Asterales; family Asteraceae; genus Tanacetum; species Tanacetum coccineum. The sequence goes on along the minus strand of BQNB010000455.1, from coordinate 46,534 downwards.
TACACATTGTAAAGAACAGATGAAGAACAACAACCCAGTTTGGAGTTGCAACGAAAATGCTTCAAATGTATTCGAAAAGAACGTGAACAATATCATGAACTACAAGATTTGAGCTCAAATTGTAAGACAAGAAGAAACATGTGATAATGAGTAAAGAAACTCATTTCTGGTAAAACAAAGGAAAGTTGATGTGGAAACTCATTTTGATAAAAACCATCTGGTTATTCGAACAGCCAAATGCTAAACGGATTCCAAAACCTTCAGTTTTAAGAAAACGATCCTTTTCAAATTTCCTGATAATGAGAAGTTTTCAAATGAAAACAGTTCGGTTAATAAAACTACTGTGCCGGCGGTGGTTTTTTGTTGGAAAAGTTCACTCAACGATGATGCCTCAGAATAGAAACAAGAGAAATACACTCGAATGTGACTTAAAACCATGAATGTATTCGAATTGCCATACCAAACCACAAAATAAAGAACCCCGCAGTTGCTCATGCTTTAGGAATACAATACTCATGTGTTAAATCTTCAGGAGTAATCTACATACTAGTGTTAGCAGACCACTGCTTAATGTGCTATCAAGTTTAAAGATTAAGGCCTATGCCCAACAATAGTCAGTGAAGTTTAAAAAGAATTTGAGTAGAAGACTATCATGGTTTTCTATTATTTCTAAGAAAACATAAGTCTGTAAGGCGTCGTAATGACAGTCAAATTTTTCTAGTAGTCGATTGTGAATGCTGTTTGTGCTGATGTGGAAAAATGGTGTTGTGTAATTCTAAAAAAATTTCATGATGCTTGTGTTTCTAGATACTTGAAAGACGGTAACGCATAGAACTATAAAGCCTAATGTAGTGCTATTAGTGATAGTTAAACCCCTGAAGAGAAAAAGTGAACAAATCTGTTGCAACCTCATAAGAAAATAGTTGATCAGAGTACCATTTTGAAATCAAGAGTTACCATAAGGGAGTTGTTTGAGAATACAAATCAAGGAATGGAAATGGTGGATAGTAAGAGATGTCCATCAGGATATAAATGGACACACAAACCTTTAGGGACCAAAAAGTATGGATGCTAAAATCCGGAAAATAAGAGGAATTGTTATCACAAGTATTAGTCCACTATTAGACATTTGTCTCTGGATTATCTAATGTCTTGTAGATATCTAATTCCTTAGGTCTAATTTGTCAATGTTTCCACTGTCCTTAATTCTCTTGCAGATTGTACAATACTCATTCTTTTCATTGTTGATTCTGATGCACAAGACATGACGGGCAATCTCAAGCTGTTGTGTAAAGTTTGTGGAAAAATTTCTGGGTATGTTCGTTTTGGAAAATGATCCAATTTGCTCCAATTCTTGGTTTGGAGAATACGGAATCAAGGAAATGTCACGATCAAAATGGGTTTATTCACGTCGAAGCCTCAATTCCATAATCTTTTCTCGGTTGGTTAATCTGTTTGATGCGGATTTGGAGGTTGCTTTCAGGAAATCTACTTGTTTTGTGAGAGATCTTCAGGGAAATGATTTACTAACTGGTAATCATGGATCCGATCTCTACATAATATCTCTTCAAGAAACCAACTAATAAAAACTTATTCCCAAATCTGTTCATGGCTAAAGCTTCACAAACTTAAGCATGGTTTTGCATCGATGACTTTCTCATCTTAGCTTCGTTACATCAACCTTAATGCTCTCGAAAGATGTTGTGACAGGTTGCCTAAGTTGAAAAGGTAAGGATCAACTTTGTTTGTCTTGTGAAATGAGTAAAGCAAAAGAAGTCATTTAAGTCAAAGTATTCCAAGTTCCAAAGATGGCTGAATTTGATTCACATTGATTGTGTGGTCCAATGGGGTTGCAAGCATAAATGGAAAGAAGATATTATTTGGTGATTGTGTGTCTATTCAAGTACACTTGGACTTTTTGTCTACGATCAATGATGAAACACCAGAAGTTTCCAAAGACTTTCTCACGATGATTCAACGCAATATTAATGCTCAAGTTATTATGTCATACTAAAAATGACAGAGGAACCCAAGTTCTTGACACGACACTTCTTGACTTATTTCATAGAAGATGGCATTGAACTCAGATTCCACTCCTTGAAAACTGAACAGAAGGCTTGTCCGACGACGGAAACCGCCCCACTCTGTTGAGGCGTGCTCGAAACGATGCTTTCAGGTTTTATGCTTCCATTATCATTTTGGGCTGAAGCAGTTGCAACCGCATGCTATACTCAGAACAGATCAATCATCATATCAACTCATGGAAAGATGGCTTATCACATCATTAATGGCAGGAAACCTTCTATATAAACATTTCACGTCTTTGGTTTGATTTGTTACATAATCTAGAGATGGGGAGGAAAATCCTGGATAAGATGAAAGAAAAAAAGGGATCATCGTGTCATGGTGGGGATATTCTATCAGTCCGAAAAGGGATATTGTGTTTTACAACAAGAGAACAGCTTAATAGTTGAGTTCCATTCATATCAAGTTTGATGAAAATCCAAAGAGTGATGTCTGATCACAACAGTTCAGACCTCGCACCACAACGACAAGAGATGTTTGTTGAAAATGTCTCTTTAGGCTTCGTTCCTTAAGGACAGAAGGCGTTAGATTATGACAACTCTGACTACGTGCCCCTAAGACAAAATGGTGTTCCTACAGCAGAGAAGCGTTCGTCACAAAAGGGTTGGAATTTTCTTCAGTCTTTACTTGAGAATATTACAATCCAGCACACGGTCATGCTGAGGGCAACAACAATGATCAAAGCACCGATTGTATCATTAAGACGCTGATGAATTTATCAATCTCTTTTTGTAATGGGTACAAGAAAACTTGGGGTCTTCTCACGAAACAGTGCTAATACCGATGTGCATTATTTTCATACTACAAAGGTTATAGATTACGTATGGACCAGAGATCTCTTCCTATTAGAACAAGTTTACGTGGAAATCCAACCATGCAGTGCAAACAAGACGACGCTTGCACAGATCCTGAAATATGTATGTTCAGGTCACCCGGTGAGTATTGTTGAATGAAGAACATTAAGGATGGAATGGCTGATTCTGCATGGATTGAAGCAATGCAGGATGAACTTCATTAGTTCGACAAACTAAAAGTCTGGGAACTCGTCGACAAACCATTTGGCAAGATGATTATAAAGCTAAAGTGGTTATGGAAGAACAAAAAGGATGAAGATCAGACTTGTAGCTAAAGGTTATGCTCAGGAAGAGGGTATTGATTTCGAAGAATCATTTGCACCAGTTGCTCGCTTGGAAGCAGTTCGGATTTTCGTTGCCTACGCAGCACACAAGTCTTTTCCAATCTATCAGATGGACGTGAAAACGACATTTCTTAATGGTCCACTAAAGGAGGAGGTTTATGTTGCTCAGCCAGAAGGGTTCGTTGATCCAGATCATCCAGAAAAAGTCTACCTTCTGAGGAAAGCTTTGTATGGATTAAAACAAGCTCCAAGAGCCTGGTATGATGAACTTTCTAACTTCCTGATGTCCAAAGGCTTTATTAAAGGTACAATTGACCCAACTTTATTCCAGATAAAATACGGGGAGGATATTCTACTTGTGCAGATTTACGTTGATGACATAATTTTTGGGTCTATAAACCCTAAATATTCAAAAAGATTTGAAAAGTTAATGCACAACAGATTTGAAATGTCTTTAATGGGAGAGATGAAATTCTTTTTAAGACTACAGATCCACCAGTCCCCAAAAGGTATTTTTATCAATCAAGCTAAGTACGCTTTAGAAATTCTTGAAAAAAGCCATATATGGACAACTGTCACTCATTGGTACACCATAGGCTTACTTAAACCCAAACTAGAGATAGATTTGAGTTGAGAACCCGTAGACCAATCTGATTATCGTAGTAAAATCGGGTCACTTATGTCCTTGACATCTAGTAGACCAGACTTAGTGAAAGCAGTTTGCTATTGTGCACGTTATCAAGCACGGCCAACTCAAAAGCACCTCAAGGAGGTTAAAAGAATCTTTAAATACCTAAAGGTTACCATTTCATGGCTCTGGTATCCAAAGGATTCTGGCTTTGGAAACTACAGGCATTTTTAGACGCTGTTCATGCGGTATGCCTTGATACTCGGAAAGACTTCTGGAGGATACAGTTCCTTGGTGATTAGCTCCGTAAGTTTGGTGTCAAAGAAACAAAACTGCACTTGCAATGTCTCTAGCAGAGGCCCGAGTATGTGCGTTATCTGCAAGTTGTGCTCAAGTAATGTGGACGAGGACACAGCTTCAAGATTATGGCTTCAACTACAACAAAATACCGTTGTACTGCGACTCTTAGTCAGCCATAGCAATATCATGACACCCCTCGCGAACAAAGAATCCATATCGGTATCTTTTCATAAAGGAACAGGTTGAAAATGGTATAATTGAATTATATTTTGTCAGAATGAATACATTTAGCTACATGTTTACGAAAGCCCTTCCTGAGGATTGATCGGTTTTAAGACTTGTCAGAAGGATTGGTATGTAGATGTTTGACTCAGCTGAATGGAGGTTCTGACAATGCAGAACCTGCTTGGATATCATCATCAAACATCAGCATGTACATATTTTTGAGAAAAGGCAAAATACAAAATATAAAACTTCAAAAGAAAATACAAAAATCAGAAAACAGAAAAATTTCCCAAAAAAGATTCTTTTTGACATGTCTCTTGGATCGATAAATTTTAGTGTTTAGAAATGTCGATTTAACATCGACACGGGTGTGTAATTGAAGTTCGAGACGGAGTTTGCAAAATAGTTTCAAAAAATGCCATTTTATTTTCTTAATGGCTTTCTGTGCAAAATATCATGTACGTAACTCGGACTTTCATATACAAAGGAAGGTTATAACCTATCCTAACAACGAGAAAATTAAATTTCTCGGTCTTGAGTGTTTGACAAGAATTTCAATGTTTTTAGCTCAAGAAAAAAGGAGAGTGTATGTTTCAGTGCGCTTACCTTTCGTTAGAAGAGAAGTCTCTAACTTTGTTTTTCAAAAAGTTGAACAAAATCTTTCAAGAATTTCTCGATGACAATTCATAATCTTTCAAAATTGTGTGTTCAACACTCCATCCCTCACAATGTTTTCAAAAGACAACAATTTCTCAATTGGTTCTATTTTTGAGGCGGAGTGTTTTTTCAGAGTAAACAAAGTTTTTAATGTTCTTGGAATTCTACATCAACAACGACAATTCTTATGTATTCAAAACATTATCAAAAAGTTCCAAACCATTCATGCTGATAATATTTTATCCCACGGAATTTTTAGGACATATTTTAATCACAAGGTATTTCAAAAACTAAGTGTTCATTATTTAAAATAAGGGGTAGAAAATGTAATTAAATATGATCTATCGACTCAAATGTGGGACAAAAAACAAGGTTTTTATGGTTCGATTTTATACCCAACACATCTTAATTTCTCGACGATTCTGAAGTCATAAGGTGGTTGGTTAGGAATCAATCCTATGATCCAACCAGAACGGTAGGATTACCCAAGGATAATCAAAGTTAGAAAATAGCAGTTCCTTAGGTATGATTAGAGATGAATGTATTTGGGAATAATGCCGGACTAAGATAGAGCTTAATTCCTGGACAATCACAACACGGTGTTAGTACTTGAGTTTGGTAAAAGATGAAGGCGTTTGAAGCAATGAAAAGAAAAATGTATGGATACAGGGTTAAAGAAAGAGCCCTCCCACACAACTTAAGGCAGAAGAGATACCGGGTCAATAATATGCTGTCAGAATCACAAGTTGATTGCTGACATTTGAAAAACGAAAATCATGAACCAGTGGATGCATATGCACAACCCCTTCCAGCATTCGGGTTTCTTCTTAACAGGAAAACTTGTCTCATTTGTCTCGGAGAATACACCAGTTATCTATGTGTTATACTCATTTTGAGATCGTTGATATGAAATAGGTGGCATCTGCTCAAGCCTTGGTACTAAAACCAAAAAGCACTACATTTAGAGTCTAGATCCAAGAGATTATTTCTTTAAATCTCGTTAGGACACATTCCATTTTAAACACTTGTTCGAACATCATCAAGTTCACATGACTGTTAACAAGAGTCTACGGAATATCCTTGTGATATTTGCCAGAACATCCGAGTGTTACTAAGTATTTACAATGAGATGGAATCTGCTTAAGTCAACATCAAAACAAGTCTGGTAGGTGGGACTTGCGAGATTCTATATGAATCAATTGTGACAAATTGGATATCGATTTTGGTTAGTAAATAATTTGACGGTTGATCGAATTTTGATAAAAAGCTTTATTAAAACTTCTGTGTGTTACAAAACGCTTTTACAAGTAAAAACCACGTCGTTGATTTTCAAATCATTTTCATTGATTATCAACTACGTAAAACTGTAGGTTAAAACGGTGGGTGACGTATTCCATCAACCAAAGTCGATTCATTTACCAAACGTTCATGCTCAGTCTACAAAGACAATTATCAAGAAAGATCAAGATTTAAGACAAAAGACTTCCGCTAACTTTGATTTAAAGCCTTTCGAAAGATAATGCAAAAGTATGAGAATGTTGGTCAAACGAAACATAGATCGCAAGATGGCCTAGACGATGAAGATAATGACAAAGGCTCAAAGTCTTATAAGATCGCAAATGCATGAAGGAAAAACTACACAAAGAACAAAGAAAAAGGACCAAGACCACATGAGCTTAAACGACAAAAGCAATCTCATTTATCTCATGAAGGAGTGTCATCAATAAACTCACTTCGGGGGAGATTGTTAGCCTCAAAATATTGAGCCGAACATGAATTTCGTTCATTACGTATACGAGTCTCGGTCATTTAATTAGTTAATGTTGTAATAGTATAATATCGAGAAATCGGGCTCGTTAGTTAATCTAATATTGTATATGTTTCGGGTTTAATCGCAAGCAAAACCCGAGCCCGGGTCCTAGTTAAATATCCCGTGCGTCATTTAACGCGACAGGGTATATAAACTCTTTTCTATTTAGAAAAGAGTTAGTTGTTCATTTTCTAAATTAATTCCTTTTTCAATATTCTCTCATATCTCTCTCTCTTCTTTCTATCTCTAAAGAAATTAACTCATCTCCTCATCTCTTTTCTTGATCTAATTTCGTGTTTAAATATATAAAGTGAAGTGTTACGGGATCCAACACACGAGATCTTTGATTATGCACGAGTCACATAAGTCAAAGTATTCTATTCATCCAGGAGCCGACAAGATGTACCATGACATGAAAATGTTATATTGGTGGCCAAACATGAAGGCTAACATCGCCATGTACGTCAGCAAATGCCTGACTTGTGCCAAGGTCAAGGCTGAACATCAGAGGCCCTCTGGTTTATTGGTCCAATCTGATATACCAGAATGGAAGTGGGAGAAGATAACAATGGATTTCATCACCAAGCTACCCAAAATGGCAGTAGGATTCGATTTGATTTGGGTCATTGTTGATCGTCCTTACAAGTTTCTGCAGCATTTTTGCCACAATGAGAGAGAGATTCGACATAAAAAATTGATGATGGCTGTACCTGAAGGAGATAGTAGCAAGCACATGGCATACCTGGTGGTCAATCATCCTCCGATCGTGATTAAGCCATTTCACTTTGAGTGGGTGGCAATCCTTGCATAAAGCATTAGGTACCGCAGTTGAACCTGAGTAATGCCTATCACCCTCAGACTGATGGTCAGAGTGAGAGAACCATTCAAACATTAGAGGACATGCTAAGAGTTGCCGTGATTGACTTCGGAATATGGTTAGGATAGAGACATTTACCCCTAGTTAAATTTTCGTACAATAATAGTTATCACACGAGCATTAAAGTTGCACTGTTCGAAGCACTTTACGGTAGGAAGTGTCGATCGCCTGTTTGTTGGGCTGAAGTTGGAGAAGCACAATTATCGACCAGGATTATTCACGAAGATACGGAAAAGATTTTCAAGTTTATGGGATCGCATGCAAGGCACGTGTCGACAAAGAGCTATGCTGACAAGAGGGTATAGCCTTTTGAGTTTGAAGTTGGAAGATAAGGTTGCTCAGTTGCACCCTGGAACGGGTGTGATGCGATATGAGGAAGCGTGGAACGTTGAAACACGTATATTGGAACCTTTAGAATCATAGAGAAAGGATGGTCCTAGTTGTTACCGTTTGGAATTACCTCAAGAAAACTTGTCGGTACACAAATGTGTTTCACGTCATAATAAACCTAAAAAGAAGTGTTTGCGATGAACATCGTTATTCCCTAGAGGAGCTTCCAACTCGACGGACCTAACTCAACTTCGTTGAAAGAACCTATCGAGATAATGGACCTGTGAGATCAAGCAACTCAAACGACGCCGCATACTGATTATAAAGATGTTGGAACGACGTAGAGGCCCAGAGTACACTTTGGGAATGCAGCGGACCTGTATTTCGGGAGAAATTACCTCCACCTATCTTAATCACACTATCCCTACACAAAAACGTCTTGATTTCGGGACGAAATCGCATAACTTGGGGCGGATGTAGCACCTCGGAAAAATTTAGGACTTCTTGTTGCTTTATGTATCGCAAGCTATTGCATATTTACCGTTACGTTTCCAATAAAAAAATTACTTTTCAAGCGACATACAATTATTTGCACTATTTAAGAGATATAATAACGCGTGTAAATCGTCGTTTTGTTTACGGATGAAAAAGGGGCACTTTAGAAAACGCGTAACAATAAAAATCGTATTTTATTTTTACGCCGCGCGAAACAAAGTCACACGATTATATTATTTTGTAAACCCGTCTATACCTCAATAAATAAAACCCATGATAGGGCTATATATAAATATTACAAGTTAAAAAATTTTACGTTGATGTTTCATTTCCTCACAACGTAATTGCAATACTATCAAAGTCAACAGTAGAAAATTCAAAATAAGCAAACTGACACTATCATTTCATTCTTACATCCCATGTCCCACAACCTTAAGTCACTGGCTTCCGTCTTGTTTCAATTTCATTTCAATTACCATTCAACAAATAGTATCTATTTCTCTAATAGTATTAGAAAAGAAACAATGATAACAAATAGTAACATACATCAACAGAAAGGCGAATTACATCGACTGTGGCACCCCGTAAGAAAATTTGATCCCTCTTTTCGTTAAGTAAAAGTTATGTACTACAAGTTTGCAAATTTACCGTTAATCTCAATAAAAAGTCATTCTATGATCGTCATGCATTACTCCTGGTCACGAAAAGTTTAATTAGCACACGAATATCACTATTATTGCTCTTGTGTCTAAAAGGATATTTTAGAACTTGTAGCGATAAAACAATAATTATTTTTACAAATGTCAAACGAAGTCATTTACTTAGATTATTTTCATGAAACCGTCTATGCTCAAATAAATAACCATGCACATATCGATGCCCAAAGTTTTCCTTATAAAGATTTCACCTTGGTACGCTACCCATCTCAGAACTTGGCATATTAATTTGAAAATTATGTCAACATTTAAAAAAAAACTAATAATGATGAAATATCATCATAATACCTGCTACACTACTTGTATTTTTCAAACTTCACATGCTACGACCCCTACATCTGATCAAATATTCAAAAGATAATAATAGTAAGTCAGGAATAGTACTAATGTAGATCAATAGTAACAAGAAACACCATCATTATCAGATTCCCCAATAGTGTTTGCAAATAATATCAATTCACATGCAAATGGAAATCACAGAAACCCAGTAAACATTTTATGTATAAATGAGATGCCATGCACTCTCCTTCCTAACACAATTCATTCACAAGACAAGTAGTAAGTGAGCGCGGTTGGAGTAGGGTTTTCATTGGATTCGTAAGCCTAGGGGCGTCGGGTTTGAACGGGTAGAAGTCAAGGGAGGTTCAACCCATCATCCTATCACATCCTCATCGTTCATTCGGCCTAATCTTGGACCTCGGTATAAGTCGTCCTCGTATTTAACTTCTATCATCATATGTTATTTACCATATAGTTTTTAAACGGATCTCGGCATTATTAGGGCTAGTAAGTGACATATATTCCATGCCTGGGTCACATGTAGCATGCCAAAAACCGTGGTCGTGCTCATAACATGAAATACGACGCATGCATATCTACAAAAAACTAGTAAACAACATATCGACGCATAGAAAAGTAGTGCAAACACGTAGTTCATAAGCACGAGTATCGGACCAAGAAAATTTTCTTATGAAAACCATGTACGTAATTAATGGCACTAGGGACGAATGAACGATGGTTCATACGTGATTTACATTAACCTTGTCGACCTCGACTCGTACCTAGGCGTAACTAGCTAGTATAGGTGAACACAAATAGCCTTGATCACAGTGGGCAGTCATAGCCCTTTAAAAGAACCATGAGCCAGACTAGCTCGTGGTTCGTACCCAGGACCCGTAATAGGACTGACTTGACAACGACTACCACCTGAACGTACTCTCCATGCACGCTAACAGCCATAACAGGTTGTTGCCTGACCGCGGCTGTTAAGCTGCTAGGGAGGCGTGGTAATGTCTTTGTGCCTCGACGATTGAGCGACCTCGTGGATATATATATATATATGTTGGGATCATGCGATATGCAAGACAAGAACTTATGGGGGCAAAAAGAAGACACAACAGTGGTCTAAAACCCACTGCTTGTGTGCGGCAGAAAAACAGAAAAGAAACATGGTGTAGGCCATGTAGTTATTTTGTATTATATAGAAAAGATACATGTAATATTTCCTAGAACTTTCATGCAATTTACCTTGTAAAGGTAGGCGAAAAACATATTAAAACATGCATGTTGCATGCTCTTTGGGAGTGTTTCATGCCGGACACTACAAGTAGATAAACTAGTAACGAAAACAATGCTATTACCACATGTAGAAAATTTAATAAATGGCGATTTACAACGAAACTATGAATGATAACAACGGGGTTAAATTGTAAACATGTAAACGAAATTAAATTTATCGAATGTAACGCGTAGAAAATAAAGTCGTGTATCATCCCTAGAGCCAACCGATTTTTAAATAAACATTGTTGAAACTAAAGCGTTTGCCTCATAAACGACCATGCCTCTTTGACCATTTGCATAATATATTTCGGTACATTAAATTTAGAATGTAAACTCAGAAAACTGTTTATAATTACTTGTGTGTTTGATTGAGTCGCTATTTGACGTATTAATCATTCCCTAATCTCCATCGAATTAACCCGATTAAGGTGAGTTTTCATAGCCCTATATACTGTTTTTAAATTCATTTTTAGGGTGATTCATTGCTTTTTTCAAACGGTGTTCATACAAGTTACATTAACTCATTACTGATAGTCTAAGTTGTAACACCCCATAATGGGTCGCAGCAGAATAAGGGTATCGGGGCGTACACTTTTTGTCGTTGTTACTTCAAGATCAACAGGCACAAAGATTTATATAAAGAAGGACACAAAAGTGTTTAATTGATACATAGGAGTTTATTATTAGAACATTATACAAAAGCATAAAGCTTTACGTATTCCTTGTTTAATATTACAAAAGTCAACAATACATTTCCCAAAATATGAATGCACATAAATCTTTAAAGTGTGACATCAAAAATTGTAACCACTGCATCCTTGGCACCTCATGGCCTATTGACCTCCTGAAAACATGCTTAAATCGACAACACGAATATTGGTGAATTATTAGGTTATGTATTTAAAGTATGCAGGACCGCAAGACTTTCCCGTGATGTTCACAACCCATATGCCAACAATCACAAACCAGACTTACTGTGTGCACTAAGTCATGACACTAAAAGCTCAACCTTATATTTGTATTTTAGCAGTTATTTTGCCCGTACAGATGTTGTAACCCGCAACATCCAAGTCCGACATGGTCAACGTTCGTTCCCTTGGTAAAAGCTAATTCACCCAACGGGGAGGTTAATCTAATAGATCTATTTATATACATTCGCGCTCACATAAGCAATTAACAACTACATCTATGCAATTGACAGTTATGATACTGGGTCAGGAGGGTTATCGTACTTAGGCAAAAACACATAATCAACTATATTTAAAACACTTGCATACCAATTATTAAACAAGCATGTTTACAGCCCAAATAATAGTAAATCAGTAAAACTGTAAAAGTGGGGCTATGAACTCACCTTGAGTACTGAAAGTCCAAATAACATAGATTAAAACGTCACGCAAAACGTTTAGATGCAACCTATTTAAATTAAGGTCGAATCAGTATTCAAGTATGTTGTCTAACAACAACTGTATATAATCCTATATAGTTATCATCGTACTATCGTTCGGGCTATCATAATTTAAGAGGTAATGACATGACGCACGAGGAGTTAGGACACTTTAATGTAAATCCAACACTCGTCAATACGCCATTCGTAAGAAGCCTATAGAAATTCCCTAGTAATATAGTACATTGCTAACTAATAAGATATATATATATATATATATATATATATATATATATATATATATATATATATATATATAGCTATATCACCATCTATTTGTTTAAGTGAAATCGTCATTATAAAGTAAAACGTTTATAATTACGCCGTTAGTAAAAATGACTTAACTTTTGTGTTTTTTTAAGCGTTTCTCGCGGTTTATACGCCCATTGCTTTCGTATTAAGGAGAGTGATCATAAAAACCCAATTTTAAGTTTTGAGATTCTGTGATGAATAGTGTTTTTTACTGTTCACAACGCTAAAATTATTTTATAATGTTTAATTACGTAAAACTCGTTTTCGTCGTATCTTTATTGTTTTAGTCCGTTTTTAGCGATTTTTCGAGCACTGTTCTCGAAATTGAAAGTTTTATATTTTATGGATGTTTATAAAGTATTAGTTTCTGTGGTGAATAGTACTTTTTATAAAAATTGTTTTTATAAAAGTATTAACTATCGTAAGAAACTTGTAAATGGCGTATCTTCTTCGTTTATGTACTGGTTTTTGAGTTCTTTTTGAACCCATCGATCCTTGTGACATGTAGTTTTTATAAAATCATAAAACATTATGACATTTTCGAATTACAAACAGCCATAGATATTATTTTCAGAAAATGTGTTAAAACTTGTTTGTAGGATTTTTAGCTTTACCATTTTGTTACAAAACAATTAGAACCCTGAAGTCTTATGTCTTACCTTGTATTCGGTCCATTGGTCATGTTTTTGTTCCATGTGAGTCCAAGATAACAAAGCTTTACATGTTATTTTACCATTTTCATTGTAATTCTTAAGTTGACTTTTAGTACCCTAAATTGCACTTAAAATGTTTACTATTAAGCATCCAATGTTAAATAAAAAAACATCCATTTATAATTCCTTTTAACATAATTTATTCATCCATATGACATGTAAATAAGTGTACAAAACATTAATCAAATGTAAAAATCCATTTCACATATTCAAAAGTACCCTAGATGGTGATTTAACTTAGTAAAGCATATGAACACATAAAATCTTAGTTATGAAATGATTAAGCTTTATATATAACCTTGTGTGGATGAGTAGAGATGAGAATAAACAAAATTTTCACACACTTGTGATTAACAAACCTTGGCTTGAAATTATAAGGTGAAAACCTAATTTTACCAAGTTAAACCCTTTTTCCTTTTCTTGATTCCTTCCTTTGTTTAATGTTAACCCAACTCTTGAAACCACCTTAGAATACCTTAGATATGATGTGTGTATGCTTGTATAATGATAGAAAATCAAGCAATGGATTCCCCAAAATAACTATTTTGAGCCGTGGGGTATAGAGAGGAGACAAGGAAGAGTTTTTGTGATTTTTGTTAAGTGTTTATGAAAGGAAGAGTGCATGCTTGCTATTTATAGTGAAAATATCTAAAACTACCTACCTTGTCACTTTCTACCCTGGTTGCACAAGGTTAATTAGCCAAGTGTTTCATGGTGTAAGAGTTGGTTCCCTATGATCTTTGTAATATCTAGATATTTAGGGCCTTAGTCACCAACTTGGTGACTCCTTGGTTCTATCCTTCAAAATTTCGGCCCATTATTAATATATGTGTTGGTTTATATTGATATTTTGAAGTAATTGGGTATAATCGTGGGTATTGTTAAGCGTAGGTTAGGTTTTGGTGCTTCCAGGAATGCCGAAAGGTTTTATCCGCGAAAGTAAGGCTTTTTAGTAGCCAATAAAAATATAGATGAACATAAGTTATTAAATTATCCTCATCATAATCATATAACACTGGCTTGATGTAACATTTAATTGTTTTAATGGCGCGTTCCGTTTACATTGATGATCATTTTAGCTTACGCGATTAAGTAAAACGATTTCCATTAAAACAATACGGTTACTACATATACTAAAATCAAATGGTGACTTTATTAACATTGTAATTGTCCTAAAAACACAAGGTGTTATTGTCCTCCGGTTAGCTGAGCCTTTGTCCTCAAGGGCTTAAGACGCAGCACTTGACGACGGCCTGGTCTTTGAGAACAGATGTGGTTATTTCTTCCGGAATTGATCTTCGCGTTCCCATGTAAACTCTGGACCTCTCTTGAAGTTCCATCGAACTTGACTTAATTGGTGATACGCTTTGTTCAAAACCGTTTGACTTCTGATCTGTGATTCTATAGTTCCTCGTGACAAACTAATGCTGTCATCAAATTGAAGTCCGTCCAACGGAACGTCTAGGGTTCGTTGCCATGACTTATTTAAGTTGGACACGTGAAATGTAATATGAACTTGCTCAGGCTCCTCAGAAGCCGAGCTTGTATAGCAATCGTCTCCAACCCTTTTTATTACCTTGAAAGATCCATCAAACTGGGTTTAATTTCTCTTTTACCAAAACGTACTACCCTTTCCAAGGCGTAACCTTGAGCATACTTATCTTCCAACCTAAACTCCACTCGGCTTACGCTTTAAATCAGCGATAGCTCTTTTGCCTATCACGAGCGGCTTGCATCCTTTGCTTAACTTGAATGATTTTCTCAGTCGTCTCTTGTACTATCTCTGGACCGGTGAGTTGAACTTCTCCAACCTCAGACAACAACAGTGCGAATGAATTTTTCTACCGTAAAGTGGTAAAGTCCATCAACGGGTGCAGCCCTTAATGCTAGCATGATAACTGTTATTGTATGAAAACTCGACAATGGGCAAATGTTTAACCCAACCATTCCAAAGTCGATCAACAAGCTCGAAGCATATCTTTGAGAGTTTGTATGGTTCTCTCGCTTTGTCCGTCAGTTTGCGGTGATTATGTGTACTCATATCTAAACTTGTACAAAGCTTTATAAAGTGACCTCAGAAATTTGTGGAAACTAGGGTCCGATCACAAATATCGAGACCGGTAATTTCATGCTTGTTATACTTCCTTTAGGTACATTCTTGCTCGTTGTCTCCAGAGGTTCAGTTTCTTTCTGGGTATAAAGATTGCGGATTTGTTAAGACGATCATATTGGATTACCAAATGGTGTCATTCCTTGTGATGACTTCGGACGCTTTGTGAAAAATCATCGTGATATTGTCCACTCTATTGATATCTCGGGTTGTACAACAAACCCGATTGTTTGATGTTCGGCCCTTGACCTTAGCACATGTCAAAAAAGAAAACACTTGCTAACATAGGGTGGCGATAACAGCTTTCATATGGGGCCACCACTATTAGCTTCTTTACGTCTTATACATTTTCTAGGAACCTGGTTGGGAATAGATACTTCGATTTGTGGAGATCGTGCATGTCACAGTTGCCAATCGTCCTAACAATGGAACAATCCTGCCATTGAGGCATAGGGTTCCCATCGTACGAGGTTCCAACTTTTCCGTTCTAAGTGCCTTGGAAATTTAGCATTTCAATCAGCATACCTCCAACATCCTCTTGTTGATATCTCTGGTTTCCGTGCTTCAGTCTGAGCATTTAAGATTTGCTTAGGAGATTCCAAGCTACTAGTCAGACTAAGCTCGAACTCTTAACGGTGGTTCCGTTCTTTCTGCTCAAAGTCAGCAAAGACATTTGCCTTCCCGGGGGTGATAACGAATATCGCAATGTAATCATAAGCAACTTAACATGGCGTTGTTCTATGTTCAATTCCTTCTGATTAAGAATATGTTTGTAAATTTATGATCAGTGAACTCCGTACACTTGGTACCATACAGTAGTTTGCCTCAAATCTTCAGAGCGAACATATGCTCCAAGTTCCAGATCAGGAGTAGTATAGTTATTCTATGGATCTATTTAACTGGCGTGATGCATAAGAAATAACCTTTTCTTTGATTCAACACAAACGCCCAAACCTTGATCGAAGCATCGTAGTATACGATAAATCTTACTTCCTTTGGGTATAAGCCAAGAATTGTGTGACTACACAACTTCTGCTTTCAATAACTGGAACGCTGCTTCTTGTTTGTCCCCTACTCAAAACTTGATTCTTTTGAGTGAGCTTGGTCATTTGTTTGGCGATCTTTGAAAAACCTACAACGAATCTTCGAAAACCCAGCAAGCACATAAAACAGAGAATCTCCGTTGGTGTCTTAGGAGGGTGCCAATCTTTAACGGATTCGATATGGATGGATCCACATGAAATGCTTTATTATCAATCACGTGACCGAGGAACTGTAACTTTGGGAATCCAAATTGAACTTGGAAAATTTTGCATAGCAACTCTCTTTCTTCAACAACTCCAATATTATCTTCAGATGCTTCTTCGTGTTTGCTTGTTCTTGGAATAGATCAAAATATGTCTAATAAAGACATACGAATTTTCCAGTTTAAGGTTTGCACACTGGTTCTTGAGGTTCATAAAACAGCAGGTGCGTTGGTCAAAACCTAAAACGGCTATAATTGGAATTCATAATGTATATCGAGTTCTGAGCGCAGTCTTCGAGATGTCTTCTTCTCGAACCTCAATTTGGTGATAACCTGACCTTAGGTGGATCCTTTGATTAGTCACTAAACTGAAGTTGGTCAAATAAGTCATCAATTATTGGTCGCGGATAACGGTATCTTGACGTTAGTTTGATAGTTCCCGATAATCTATGCACATCCATAAGATCCATCTTTCTTTCTTAAACGAATGAACTGGTGCTCCCAAGGTGAGAATAGGTCTTTAAAGCCTTTGTTGCGGACGCTTCTTGTAGTTGATCCGCCCCAATTCTTTCATTTCTGATGGGGCCAATCGTATATTAGGTGCCACGTTGTACTAAGTGCAGAGCACCAAGGTACTCAGATCGATGTAAACATTCTTCACCTTGTATGGTATGTGGAAGACCTGGCAAGTCCTCGGGAAATACTTTGGAAAAATTTTTTGACGACGATACATCTTGCAGTTGCTTTTCTTTAACTTGTCTCCAGTCTCCTGATGTTAATATGTGCCAAAAAGACGGGACATCTTTGTAGCAGATACTTCTGGGTTCTTGTGACGAGATGATGTTTAACTCGAGATGTCCGCATTTATTTCTACTTCCATCTCATGAAAAATTAAGATTTCGTTCCAAGGGAATCGAACGATCTTTCTTAGTACAGTCAATAACTGGCTTGGTATTGTCGACCAGTCCATGCCAAATTTATGACATCATAAGTACCCATTTTGAGGCATTAGGTCGACGTTGAAAAAACGGAATTTGGTTCAGAAATTGTAACGTGCAACCCAGTAGTAATGCCGTATTTACCCAAATTATTCTACATAGTAATTCAACGTTATAAACCATGATCTCATGTAGTGGGGGCTATATTAATCAAAGTACAAAATTGAGTAGACACGAAAATTCTATTGCACCTAGTATCAAATTAAAATGGAAGCACAACAGTTGTTTTAGGGAAACGTACCCGTCAACAAGTTGTTGTCTGGGTTTGATGCCTGCAACTCCACTGCATAAGTGGCTACAGCGTTGCCAATTTCCTGTTCTGTTCTTCCATGGGGATCTTTTTGAAGTGGCTGGAGCCTCACACTCCAAACAAAGCAACGATGACATTGGTAATTTGCCCTTGGGCTCTGGGTTGTTGTTGTTGCGGTTGTTGTTGTTATTGTTGTTGCGGTCCTAGTGGTTCTCCTTTTTGGTGCCATTTTCTACAATTCACAAGAAAACATAACACCCGTTAGATTTCATAAAATCTTAACTATAACTCGACGTATACATGATAAATAAAACGAGATCACATCACACAGTGAAATACACAACATTATTGAAATTTAACAAATCGACATTTGTTTACAAATACTTCGATTTCATATAAAACATAATCCATCTATTTTATATATAACTTGGAAAAAATATACATGATTGATTTAAATACAAAACGATCATAACGACTAGGTTATAAGACAAAAGAAACAACCTAAAGCCATACTAGCCAAGATATACTCGTAACACTTAGTATGCTGTACAAGATAGCTAATATTTGAGCAAAAGATCTATATTGAGTAGCTAAACGAAACAAAAGATCTATACCGTCTGCTAGCTGGGGATAACCCATAATACTTAACAGACTGCATAGTAGCTACAATCATAACCAAGTCTAAGAACTGCTACTGGCCTCCTTTGGTAGCTCTGGCTCTGCAGGACCCTTAGCAGGTCACTGCTGTCTCTGAAGCTCGATCATCTGGGTCTTGAGACTCTTCACTATCTTTAGTGCCTTCACTAACTGTCTCTGTCTCCGATGGTCTGCTGCCAGTAGATCTGAAATCACCGTCTGTCTCCTATGGTCAGCTGCCCATAACTCAACGATCTTCGACTGCTGAGCCATGACTGTAGTTCGAAGTGATATGCCCTCGGAACGTACTTGGTCGCCAGGTTCCATCGACCTCTAAGTAGAGCCCGGTCATGTCATACATCATCCAACTGAGAATATATGATATCATCCTCCTGGTCGACAGTAGTAGGTACAACATGTTGACTCGGGCTCTAAGTAGAGCTCGGTCATGTCGTGCATCATCCAAGCTGAGAATATATGATCTCATCCTCCTGGTCAACAGTAGTAACCAACTCAGTAACTCTCTGATTGACCCCCTCTAGGGTGGTCGGTGCAATCTCCTGGATGGCTCCTACAAGGTCATCCCATGTATCCGTAATACCATAGCCTAACTCTCTAGACGTCTGGCGTCCTGGAGCGGCATCTAACATATCAGCAAATCCATAAAGGTCTGCCCTAGCTGTGGTAGGTCCAACCTGCCTAGCAGTACCAGCTGCCGAACTCTCCCCGACCTCGTATCCAGGACCAGGAGTAGTACGACACGGCCTCTTACGAAGCGGTAAACAAATCTCAGGCATCTCAGTCTCATGAACAGGAGATGGTAGTGCATCTCTCTGTCTAATCCCAGTAGCTCGGGATCCCAGAGATCCCTCAACATGTGTAGGGCTATTGGGTGGTTGTGATGGTATAGGTAATGGTGGAGAGGGTATCTGAGGAAGTGGTGATGAGTATGGAGAGAGAGGTGATGGTGGTGGAGTAGGTAAGGCTAACAATCTCTCAGCAACTTCCTCGGAGAGGAACGGTGCCGGCGCCTGGGGTCGGATGGACATCCTAGCCGTGACACGATAAGCAAGGTATGGGTCCTGATCAGCTGAATAAGCAACAGTTGCAGGGTCGGCAGGAGCAAAGTGCTCTTCTTCCTCTGCATCATCATCATCATCATCAGATGACTCCTCATCATCCCTGTCGTCTCCTTGTCAAGCCAAGTGTCGGCTGGATCCTCCTCAGGATCCCTCCTCATCATCCTCTCTGGGTCCTCCTCAGGTCGGACTCTGGTATATACCCTGGTGACTGATGAGTAGGTGAGTCAGCAGCAGGCATTGGCTGCTCCTCAGCCGGGAATATCTCATCGTCCACTGGTAAGAACTCCGGGTAAACAGGCTCCGGAACAAATGGTATGTAAATAGGTGAAGGTGGTGCCTGCTCTGGCTCCTCAGGGCCAGGCACGTAATCCGGAGATGGTGGATCCTGAAAAATAGGTCCCTCGGCTCCTGGTGATCCTACGTCAGATAGGTCCTCATATGGGCTGGATATCTCAGTATACGTAACTGTAGAATCTTCCGAATCCGACATGCTCGAAACTGAAAAATCAAAAGTGACTTATATAAGTATATTAATATAAGACTATTATCCTTATATACGTAATATATTATAAACACGTATATCAATTATGCATGTATATAGCCTAACCGACTAATGCAACAATTTGTATATGAATACCCCGTAAAAACCCTTTTGTATGTATGCAATGTTTGAAAACGGTTATAGTCCAGCAAAAACATTTTGACCTGGTTCTCTATAACCTTGGCTCTGATACCAATCTGTAACACCCCCAAAATGGGTCGCAGCGGAATAAGGATCCGGGGCGTGTTACTTCAAGATCAACAGCACAAGATATATATAAGAACGACACAAAAGTCGTTTAAATTGATACATTGGATTTAAATAAAAGACATATTACAAAAGGCTTTATAGCTTTTACTTGTTCTTTGTTTTAATATTACAAATGATAACATAGATTTCCCAAAACATGATGCACTTAAATCTTTAACAGTGCCAAAATCAAAATACATATCCAATGCATCCTTGGTACTCGTGCCTATTGAACCCCTGAAAACATTGCTTAAACCGTCAACAAAAATATTGGTGAATTCATTAGGTTTATTATTTAAATTATGCAGGACCAACAAGCTTTCCCGTGATTGTTTACAACATATGCCAACAATTCACAAAACCAGATTACTGTTGCTACTAAAGCTTCATGGACACTGAAGCTCAACTTATATTTGCTATTTTAGCAGTTATTTTGGCCCGTCTTCAGTTGTTTGTACCCGCAAACATCCAAGTCGACTGGTCAGCGTCGTTCCCGGTGATAGCTAATCACCCAAACGGCGGAGCGGTTTATATCCCAACTAGATCTTTTTATTACATTCGCGCTCACATATGCAATTAACAAACTACATTTATGCATTTGACTGTTCATGATAATGGGCTCAGAGGTTATCGCTATTAGGCAAACACGAAATCAAGTATACTTTAAAAACTTGCGTCCAATTTATAAAACAATGCATATGTTTTCATCCCAAAATAAATAGTAAATCAAGTAAAAACTGTAAAAAGTGGGGGCTTATGAACTCACTTGAGTACAAGATAGTCTAAATAATCACAGATAAAAACGTCACGCAAACGTTGAGATGCAACCTTATTTAATTAAGGTCGTATAAGGTACCGAAAGGCTTTAATTAATAACAGTAAATATATCTTATAGTTGTTACATCGTACTATCGTTGGGCATATCATAATTAAAGAGGTCATGACATGACGTACGAGGAGTTAGGACACTTTAAATCGTAAATCCAACAACTCGTCGATACGCCATCCGAAGAGGCCTCATATGAAACTCCCTAGTATTATAGCACTTTGATAACCACTCAATATTCTATATAGCATAATCACCGACTAATCGTTTTAGTATAAATAATATTTATAAGAGTGAAAAACGTTTATAAATATACTTTCTGTTAAAAAAGGACTAATTGGTCATTTTAAGTCCGTTGCTCGCGTTTCTTACGTCCACGTCTTCGTAGTAAGACGAGTGATCAAAATATTACATTTTTAAGTTTTTGATATTCTGTGATGAATAGTGTTTTTACTATTCATAACAGCTATATACTCGTTTTTACGTTTTAATTAGCGTAAACTCGTAATACGTATATACTTATTTCGTTTTAATCCATGATTTTCGTGGATTCTTCGAGTACGTCTTTGTTATTAAAAAGATGTATTATTATTTTTATAATGGTTTAATCAATGACGAAATATTACTTTTATAAACTTTAATTATCGTAAACGGCGAGTTTATTCGTTATTAGTTCCGTTTTTAGCGTTTCTTTCGAGTACGATTTTGAAATTAAAAGTAATATCAAATAGTAGATGTTTTAAAAATCTAACTTTCTTTAATGAATAGTAATTTTTATAAATAAAAAATAGTTTTATAAAAGTATTTATCGTCGTGAAATCGTAATTAACGTATCTTTTTCGTTATAAATCGGTTTTTCGAGTTTCTTATCATTTTGGAATCATCACGAGACGTATTATTTTTATATGATGTCAAAACCTACGGTCTAAGTGTCGAAATTATACACCCCTTTATTATCCAAGTGTATACTTTTATAAAATGCTATTTTTGTATTTTCAACTAGTAGTTTATATATAGGACTCTTTTAACCATATTTTACATATGTGATACTTATATTAATGTGAATTAGTCCATATATTTTTCATTTGTCCATGATTAACAAGTTTAACAATTTACTTTCCATTATTTTCATATGTAATTATATTAAGTAACATTAAAACCCTAATTTTCACTTAAACATGTTTATACTTAAACCATATGTTAACATACTTTTACTTTTACTTTTCCATGATATATATGACCATATGACATAAGAATAAGTGCATAAAATCATAAACATAAATAATAACTCATTTTACATATTAAAAAGTCCTTAGTGGTGATTTAGCCATAATTAACATATAACACATAAAATCATAATAAATAAAAGTATGAAGGAATTAGGAAGACCTTAGGGATGATGTATGAGATGAGAAATGAATGCTAAACCCGTGTTTAGACTCAAAACCAAAGCTTACAAGCTTATAAACCCTAGATTAGGTTTGAAACCCTAATCTTGCAATAACTTGTTAAAACCCTTTCAAAGCTTAACCAACCCTTCAATTCTTCTTAGAATACCTTAGATATGATGTGTGTATGCTTGTATAATGATAGAAAATCAAGCTATGGATTTTGTTTGGCAAGGTTTTTGAGCCGTGGGGTATAAGAGGAGAGAAAGAGAGGTTTTGATTTGTTTACACCTTGGAAATGAGAGAAGTGTGTGTTACTTGCTAGCTTAGGCATTATATAGTGAAAATATCTAGTTAGGGACTTACTAGGAAGGTTCATAGTGCAAGTAGCCAAGTGCTTACAAAGGTGTAAGACTTGGTTCCCTAGATATTTTGTAATATCTAGATATTTAGGGCAAGTCTTGCAAACAAGGTAAGACTTGGTCCTAGCACTTGAATTTCGGCCACATACTCATATGTATGTTGTTATATTTATTAATTTGAGTATTGGGTATAATCGTGGGTATTTGTTTAGGCGTAGTTAGGTTTTGGAACTTCCGGGAATGCCTAAACGCATTTTATCGTGAAACGTAAGCATTTTACGTAGCCAATAAAAATAAGATGAACAAAGTTATTAATTATCCTCATAATAATCATATAACACTTGCTTGATGTAAACATTTAATTGTTTAATGCCCGTTTACATTGAATGATCATTTTTAGCTTACGCGATTTAACGTAACGATTTCATGTGAGTCCAAGATAACAAGATTAACATGTTATTTTACCATTTTCACTTGTAATTTATTAAGTAAATCTTTTAAAACCCTAATTTGTTCATAAACATGTTATACTTAACCAAGTGTGTACAAGAGTTATACTACCATTCTAACATCATATTAACATTCATATAATATATAAATAAGTGTACAAAATAATGATCATATGCAAAAATCCATTTCACATATTCAAAAGTACCCTAGATGGTGATTTAACTAAGTATAACATATGAACACATAAAATCTTAGTTATGAAATGATTAAGCTTTATATATAACCTTGTGTGGATGAGTAGAGAAAAGAAAACCAATCACACCCTTGTGATTTAAACTCTTGGCTTGAAAAATTAGAATGAAACCCTAATTTTTCCCAAGTAAACCCTTTCTTTCTTTTCTTGATTCCTTCCTTGCAAATGGTTAACCAACTCTTGAAACCTTCTTAGAATACCTTAGATATGATGTGTATATGCTTGTATAATGATAGAAAATCAAGCAATGGATTTGGTTTGGAGGGTGTTTTTGGCCGTGGGTTATGATGAGGAGAGAAAGAGAGGTTTTGATTTGTTTACACCTTGGAAATGAGAGAAGTGTGTGTTACTTGCTAGCTTAGGCATTATATAGTGAAAATATCTAGTTAGGGACTTACTAGGAAGGTTCATAGTGCAAGTAGCCAAGTGCTTACAAAGGTGTAAGACTTGGTTCCCTAGATATTTTGTAATATCTAGATATTTAGGGCAAGTCTTGCAAACAAGGTAAGACTTGGTCCTAGCACTTGAATTTCGGCCACATACTCATATGTATGTTGTTATATTTATTAATTTGAGTATTGGGTATAATCGTGGGTATTTGTTTAGGCGTAGTTAGGTTTTGGAACTTCCGGGAATGCCTAAACGCATTTTATCGTGAAACGTAAGCATTTTACGTAACCAATAAAAATATGATGAACAAAGTTAATAATTATCCTCTAAATAATCATATAACACTTGTTAGATATAAACTTTTAATTGTTTAACGCCCGTTTACATTGAATGATAACTTTTAGCTTACGCGATTTAACGTATCGATTACAATTAAAAACAAACGCGTACAATACTAAAAATAAATGGTGACTTTATTAACGTCGTACATTGTCCTAAAAACATGGGGTGTTATAATGAACGTATACCATGTCGGACATAGGATGTTGCGGGTTAGAACATCATCACGGGCAATGTTGGCAATTTATATTGCAATTCATACATGTCGAGCTTCAGTGTCATGAACTTAGGAAAACGGAATTATATTTTATGATGTTTGCATCTGTTGCATTATCATGGGGAAATCTTGCGGTCCTACATTATACATTTTATAAACCTATGAATTCACTCAACTATATGTTGACGTTTTAAGCAATGTTTTTTGGGGATCAATAAGGCACGAGGTACAAGGGATACATTGGTGGTTTTGATTTGGATGTCATGCATTAAAGATTTTGTCGCATTACATTTTGTATATCTGTTATGGGCTAGAAATCTTTGTATTTTGAACAAGTAAACAAGTGAAGCTTCGGGCTTTTGTAACAAACAATTTGTTAAATCCAATGTATAAGTTTTAAACGGATTTTAATGGTCGTTCTTATATATATCTTGTGTTATTGATCTATGAAGTACCACCATTTCGCTGCGACCCAATTTGGGGGTGTTACAGATTTTCTCATAGTTAGTTGTTCTTTCCTTGTATTTTTCTTTACAGTTTTTTAAAGCTTATTGTTATTTCCTTTCTTTGTAAACATTTTTAAAGTATTAATGAAAGTTTGAGGTTTTATTTAAGAATTCTGTGTTTGATCTTATCAGAACTGTTTATGCTTTATAAGCTATGATGACAGCTTGATGTCTCCTAAAGCTTCACTAAGCTTTAGCTTTCTTAAGCCTTAAACCAAATCTGTTCTTGCTTATATAACAGTTTCTTGTCTTTAAAATCTTATAAAAATCATAAAAATATAGCTATATGGATGATAAGCCAAAAAGGGATGGGCTTATAGCTGTCACTAGCTTGTTTCTAACAAGCTAGAGCTTGTAGAATAGCTTTAAGAGCATTTTATATTCTTGTTTAAGCAAAGGGACCTGTAAGTTTACACTTTATGTTTTAAAGCTTATTTACTTTTGAGCTTGTTGCCTTGCTTATTTACTGCTTATTTGTTTGCTTAACTGCTTATTTATGATTATTATTGTCTTTAGTTGATAGTTAATGCTTATTTGTAGTTTAAATCTCTTTAGTTATTAATTTTACGTAAAACTGTCTAAAAAACCAAAATATGTCTCTTGCTTATAGCTTATTATAAAGTGCTTATTTGTGGTTTTGTATTGCTTATTTAAGCTGGATATCATAAGATCTTAGTCTGGTTTAACTTTTTATAACTTACATTAAACTGTTTAAAGCTTAAATATGACTTTCATACTTGTTAAGGGGTGTTTGGCACAAGCACTACTAATCTTGGTTAGTACTATTTGATGGCCTTGTGACCCTTAAGCCAAGTTTGATAAGCTCAAGCTAAGCTTATAAACTAGCTTTTATAAGTTTACAAAGGTTAAAGTTGGTTTTTAAGGTTTTATATGTTCAAAGTTTAAATTTGTAGTGTCAAATCAGTTTAGAACAGCTTATTTGATAAGGACTTTAAAAACAGCTTATAAGTGTTGGTTTTATGTTTTTTATGGTGTCTAAATGCAGTAGAAAGATTGTGGTAAAGTTTTGAATTGGTGGCTTAAGTTTTAGTACCAATTTGTCATAAGTTGCTAAGCCTCAATTTGTAAAAGTTGAAGTACCAGTTTTAGATCTTAATTTTAGGGTAGTTAAAGTAGGTTTTAGCTTCTGAAAATTTGTGCTCAAGTAGATTGTAGGGTAAACTTAATCTGTTTAAGCTTATTTTAGGCATAGGAGGTTATTTCAATATTTGAATTTAGGGATGCAATTAGTACTTTAGTGTTTTAAAAAATCTTGAAAAAAAACCAAAAATATTAGTTCTTAGTGTAAACAGCAACATTCAGGAGGTCTTAACTAGCTTTATATTAGTTCAAAATGCTTAAAATTTGCTTATTCTAGTAGGTTAGAGGTTAAAGTTCATTTGTTTTGAGCTTTTAGAATTAGCTTATTAGTCCACTAGCTTAAAATTAAGCTCAAAAGAGTCTGTTCAGGCTGTTTTTTTATCAAGATTTTGGTCAAAAAGCTAAACTTATGTTCTGAGCTTGTTGCTTATTAGGATTGCTTATTTTGGTCTTTGATTGGCTTATTAAGTTGATTTCAAGATTCAGTAGCTAAAGTAACCTTATGGTGAGCTTTTAAGAGCTTATTTGTAAACCCGAGTTAGTATAAGAGTTTCTAAGTCTAAAAAGTGTAAACTGTCACCTATTTTAGCCTATTTCTGGCTTAATTAGTGGTTTTCAGAAAAATTCATTTCACAAAAAGTTCTTATTTTAGTTGATACTTTAGCTTTTTCAAATAAAAAATAAAAAAATGATTTGTAAAAAAGAAAGGCCACAGGCTTCGAACCTGTGACCTGTCCTTTATAACACCAACACCTCAACACACACACTCATCACCAACTGCCCTTGGGATTTTTCGTTTATAACTTGCACCATTAAATTAATATAGTTTCTTTTTCAGTTTAAGCTTATTTGCTTATTTGCTTAATTACTGCTTATTTGTTTCAGCTTATTTTTCCATTTTATTTTTCTTAAGTTTAGATTTGTTCAAAGTACCTTTCTATAAATTTTCCAGATTTTTATAAATTAGTTAAATATTTTTTATAATATTTTTAGATTAAATCTATTTTTAATTCATAATAAATAAAATAAAAGTTAAAAAAATATAATTCTTTTTTCTAAAATTATTTTTAATCATTCAGGATTTTTAGAAATTAAATTTGAGTTTGTAGGGTTAAAATTTGATTTACTTGCTTGTTTAGTCACGTTTTAGGATTCCCGTTATCGTTTTTAAGTTTAAATCTTATTTGCCTTAGTTGGTTGCTTTCTTTTAAATGTTTTTTGCATTTTCATAAGTTGAATTAGAATCCAAAATCAAAATCCTTGAAATTATTAAAAGTACGCGATCACGAACATAACCGATTCTCAATTCACGCTTCGTCGGGATACGACCCGGGAGGTTTTTGAATTTACTTTGGTTAAAAGTAATCTTCTTAAATCCTTACGGAATACTTATTACTATATTATTATTGATATTATCCTTATATACGTATTTGGAGATCAATCACTCTCTAACAAAATTAATACAGTAAACAATAATATTTGTGGTGTACTCGAGTTTTGAGGATAAAAAACAAGTAAAACGATTGAAATAGATTGGGGAAAATAAGTAAGGGTATAAAATTTATTTTAACTTAATTTTTATGTGTGCAAATAAAAACACTATGTGTACATATCACTTCCTTTTCGCTTTAGGCCTCCGAAAGACACGAGACGACCTTGAAGGACACCAGACTACTTATTTTCAACAAAAGACACAAGCACCCAACTTCTAACAACCTATTAACCAAATTTCTGGGCTTATACTACGACTTTGGGGAACGACCTGTTTCTTGCTATGGAAAATATGTCATAATTGGGTTTATTAACTCAAGGGTTTGGCCGGAATCAAAAACCTAAAATGATGACAAGATTCATAAAATTCAATTAAGGTGGAAAGGTGAATGCGAAACTAGAACGGAATTTAACTCCTCATTGTGCAATAAAAAACTTATTAGTGCTCGGATTTTTAACAAAGGTTACCAACAAAGTAATCCAGGAGTCAAAATATCTATAAATTCTACGTGGGATACATCTAGACATGGTACACACACCTCATCAATAGCTGTAGGGAACTTTGTGAAAGAAGCATCGTAGTTTGGGTATGGCAATAGTATAGGAAAAAGGGTGGCTCCATATGCAAGATTTTTTTGAGTCACTCTAATAGCAACTCTTACCTGGTTTGTAGTTGGCTGATTTTGGGTTGTCAAAGGTTGATATGATTAACAATACAGATGATTTGTAGGGCCCAATAGTTAGTGGGACATCACTAACGGGAGAACATGATGAATCTGAATCATCTCAATCTGAAAGTCAGTAAGAAAGGCGTAAAAATGGTCTGTTGTGGGTACACCTGACTATTTGGCACCAGAGATTCTTTTGGGAACTAGACATGGTTAGTTGAAAAATAAATATCTTATGATTACTTATATTTTATCTCTAAGTGAATAGTTGTTATTGCTTTTTAGTTTCATCTAACATTATTATGATTTGAATTATTATGATTTGAATGAAGTCAATTTTTCTGCTATAACTTTTTGTCCCAATTGAGGTGATATTGTTTGAGTTGATCATTGGTATTCCTTCTTTCAATGTAGAGCATACTCAGGTATTGTCTTTAGTTATTATGTTTAGTATGTGTACGTGTTATTATTTTTATATGTAATTAGTAGTCTCTAGAAAGGTCTTGGCGAAGAGCTTGTGATAGTTTTTATAGACTGTGTTTTATTTAACTTGTCCTTGGAAGTATCAATGGGATTGGACACTTAATATTACTAGGATGAGTGTATTGATTAGGCTGCAACCCCTCGAACTGCAGTTGTGAGAATATATGGAAGGTTTCATGGAGATCCCCGAATTGTCCATACGCTACTAACATCACATTCCATAAAACAATGTTATGGCCAAAGTAGTAAATCAGGCATTGGAATCTTAGTAGGTTGGGTGTGGTCAGTATGTCAATATAATATAACCATGGATACTTGGAATAATACATTGGATGTTACAAAAATTTTAGTTAATCAATTTCTTTTGTTTGTGTAAAGTAAAAGCTAAGGTAACTATCACCATTCTATGCAAGGTTAAAAAACATAAATTACAGCAAGCCATATTCCTTCCTTACACTGTGTTCTCGAGTTAGAGTTAAGAAAGAAAATGAAAGAAATAAAAATGAAATAGAAGAGGTTGTGTTCTTGAGTATTACTTAAGAAAGGAAAGGAAACTTAGTGTTATTTGGATGATTATTAAAGTAAAGTGTTTCCTCCCAATTTTGAGAGAAAAGTGTTTCCTTTACTTTCCTTTACCTTTTTAACGAAATAACTAGAGAACACAGTGTTAAACTTCTACAGTACGATTTAGTGATAGCTACATGTGTTTCTTCTAAACATAAAAATCCACATAAACATCATTATAACCGTGTATCTAATATCATCTTTGCCTAGGTCGATATAGTGGCATATCATCTCCTAGTAGACATATATCCAAACGGTATGAATGCTCTCTCTCTTCTCGGGCATTGGTGGTACTGAGGATGCTCTCCACATGCTTAGTGTTCCTTTAAAAAATTATCTCGGTCAAAATTTCAGATGTCACACCCCCAAACGGGGCCTGGACGGAATACGTGTCCGAGAGCGTGACGTCATCATATTTCGAACACAAGGCAAAAGAGAATGACCACTAATGGACGTTTTGAAAATCATAACTCGTTGCATTGTTTAAAAATAGATAAGTTTTACAAGATTAAAAGGAAAGTAAACATTTGCGGAAGCGTAAGTAAAATGTAGCGGAAGCATAATTTGGTTTTCAAAAGACAACGAGTTTGAATGAGAAATAAAGTCTTGATAAATGGTATCATATTGCACGTAGACTCCACATAGCACGTCAAGAAGTCCAAAGCTAAGCACCTGAGAAAAACATGCTAAAAACGGTCAACATAAAGTTGGTGAATTCATAGGTTAAAGTAAAGTACTTGCGAGAATCAAATGCGTTTGGTAAATACTGCTTCACTCATAGTATTATGAAAAGTATTTAGTAATCAAAAATGTTCAACCAAAGTAGTGTGGACCACAAGTTATAAAACGTATGCGACCGTTATAACAAATACAACTTCATATAAAAGTATTTACTGTTGCGTTAGGTTCATGACACCAAAGCTAAATTTAGTGATGCACGCGATATGCTAGATAATGATTCTGCCCTACATGTGTCTGACCAAGACACCCCAAAGTGTTTCGACATGATATATATCCGTTTATCAGGAGCCCGTGGGTAGTGAGCGCTACTCACTCGGATAGGGATAATTAGTCCCAATAGATCTATTTATAACATTCGCGCTTACTGAGCCAATCCAATTGGTATACCATAATTAACGGTTCATGATGGTTCGGCCATTAGTGGTCTATTCGTAACTTAGGCAACACGTAAACAGGGAAAGTAGATCAAGATACTTGTATCCATAGTAAAATTGACCAATGTATTTCCAAAAGAAATGCTTTAAGTAATTGCATCCATAAGTAAAACAAAGCGTGATATCAACCATGTAACGGGCTGTAAATGAGCATGTTTCTCACCCCAGAAAGATAATAAAAACATTTATTCAAAACGAGTAAAAATGTGGGGCTATGAACTCACCTTGAAGTTGTAGAACAATTGGCAGAAATGCAAATATTAGGCAAAACACAACGGAAACCGAAACGGCTTGACCAAGAAAATGTAGTTTTTCTTAACAGTTATGTCCCACTAGTTTAGGATGATGAATTTGGGTTTTTCGATGGATTAAAATATCAACGCGACACGTTGATAAAGGATTTGGATTTCAAGTTGTAAGAGTTTGGTGGTTGGTTAAATAAAATAAACCGAAAGGTAAAAGCGAAGTAAGTGATATATTCCATATATATATTACATATGAAAGACAAGGAAAATATATAATACGTAGCGAGTATTATATATAAGAAAAAAAGACGAGAAAGATAAATATTCAAAGTATATAATATTTTGCAAGTATTTTATAAGAAACGTGAGAAAATAGTTGAAACAAAATAATTCGACACATGTTCGAAAATCATCAAAAAAATTAATAAAGAGTTCTCGCTTAGAAGTAAACACATGTTCTAAAGTTATGAATTAGATAAATGATGTTTTTATAGTTTTTACAAAAGTTATTATTTTGTCTATTAGTCGGGAATTATAAAACAATATTTTATAATTTAGTATTTCGTTACGCATTTTAACTAAACTAGTTGTCTCGTTTGTAAAAGTATAGTTTTCGTTTATTTACCGGTTTATTGTATCATTACAAATAAATAATCTTAAGACTATAATCTCGTTCTTTTATCGATTTTAATAGAAATTTAAGTGAAAGATACTAATTATATAAATTTTTATAAATTTCGGCATGACCTATTCGTTTATATGACGTGTCCCATATTTATAAATTTCAATGTTTCCCCTTTTTAATCAATCTATGTTGCAAATACCCGCGTATTTCAATATATATATATATATATATATCTAAACGAGATCAACAAATAACAAAAATAAGCAAAACCAAGCACACCCTTTATTGGGGCAGCTGTACCAAATGCACCCTTACGGGCTGCAAAACGGCGAACCAAACAACCTATGTGGGCTGTTTATTCACAGAAACAAACACCCCTATGTGGGCTGTTTATACACAGATCCAAACGCACCCTATGTGATGTTAACTATAGAACCAAACGCACCCTATGTGCTGTTAACTGCAGAACCAAACGCCCATGTTGGCTGCGTTAAACGCAGATCCAAACGCCCATGTTGCTGTTAAAACGCAGCGACAAACACCCCTATTTTTGCTATTAAAAACACAAAAACAAAAATAATAATTAACACTTTTATTTAACCATTAAACCACCATTAGATCCTGTTTTTATTTTACTAAATCTTGTAACATGTTATAACAAACAAAACCACATAAAATTCTAATACTAGTTTTTATAAAGAAAAGTAACCATCTAAATTTTCAAAAAAGGGAGGCGAATTAGAGATGGTGGTGGCGGAGATGGTTGTGGTGGTGTGTAGCGATTGGTGGTGACGATGTTAATGGTGTGAAAATAGTGGCTGACGGCGGCTGAGATGACGTGGTGGTGGGATGTGGTTGTGGCGGTGATGATAAAAACGGTGGTGTGGCGTGCGTCTGGATGGGGTGGTGACGAGGTGGTGAGGTGATGTCGGTTGGATGATGGTGTGGTGGCAGCCGAGGTGGTGTTCGGTGGACATAGTGTGGTGGCAGCGAGGGTGGTGATGATGATTTAGGCGGCGGCTGTGGCCGGAGGGGGTTTAGGTGGTGCGTGGCATAGGACGGCGTGGAGGTAGCGGAGAGGCGGCTGGTGGCCGGAATCTCGCCAGAGCGGCGCTGGATATTTCTAGAGAGGGAGTGTGTGTGTGGTGGAGGCTAGGGTTAATGAGAAAACCCTAATTGGTTATGTATATATACATGAAAGTTATAAAACAAAATGTAATTTGTATAATACTTGAGGGGTGATGCTGTAAATATTACCACAAGGACCAAAAGTGTAATTTTTGTAGAATAATGGTTCGGGACTCGTTTAGGCTAGTTAACAATTGATTCAAGACACGAAAGTTGCGCCATTGCCTTCCAAATAATTTTTCCACTAAAAATGAGTATTTACCTGACTAGTATTTCATAATGGTTTTATAAAATTTATTTAAATTCTTTGTTATTTATTGGGGCATTCATTGGTTATCACGGGTAAGCTTTGCTCGTAAAATAAAACTTTAACTTGAGTATTTGCGTTTTTAAATAAACACTTTTGAATAAAATGTTAAATAATTTATTAAATATTTTTATTTAATAAAAAGTGATAATTAAATATAATTTAATTATTTTCGTGTCGGTACGCGTCGTGTGCTATTTTTCACGATTTGCGAGATCTCTTCTCGTTTTCAAGTCAAATAAGTTCAAAAATAAATTTGTACATGAGAGATATGTAATAATAAATATGATTTATTATTTAAATGTTAAATAATGTGTTAACCGTTGGTGTGACCAAGAAAAGGTTTAAGATTTAATAAACCAGTTTTAAACATGACGTTGATAACTTTATTCAGCAAAATTTGATGTTTTAACACTTCTCAATATACAAAAAATTGGTTAGGTTTTACCAGGATATTTAACCCATCAGAATAGGTATTTTAGAAAGATATCATTACAAGTTTTATAACTGATATAAACGCGTTATAAGGAAAGTCCCTTAATAGTGAAATCATCAAAGGAGAAAGTGTAGGTGCGTGGGTATGTATGTATAAGGGTGTAAATGTTTAAGGGCAGAGTTTAGTTTCTGATATCTGTAAGGTTCGACGATAAATATCGGACGAGGCTAATGAATGTAAGTATTCAACTTACTTAGGAAGCACGAGGATGTATCATGACTCAACTCACCGTAAGCAAACGATGCCAATAAAGTATAACCGAACGGCTCTAATCGCGACCTAATAAATACACGCACCTTAGAACGAGAAATAATAATAATAACGAAACGTTGCACACAACGTTTAATAACGAAATAGACAACCATATATGTTTGTGCTTTAGTTTAGTCAACAAAATACATTTTTACGAACTGATTAAGTTTATGAAGATGTTACGACGTTCTTACGAAAAGTTACTATTTATAGAAAGTTTCCTATTTTAGGAAAGTTTTTAGTTTCGGGACCTTAATAGCATCCCCTAATTTAATCATTTCTATATTTCTAAAAACGAACTAGTGAAACCTCATCGTCTAACCAAAATCCTTAGCTCGCTAAATATATATAAAAAAACTTGCTATATTTAGAAACGACCCACGGCAACGACTTATCATTTAAAAAAATCCTCAACCTTCGTTTTAATATTATAAAGCTTCACGAATATTTTCAAAGACTTTCGACACTTAATAAACCTTTTGAAACATTTTTAAACATCCATTTACCCCTGTTTAAAACTCGGACCAGTAACTATATTTTTATAAATTAACCATAGAGTTGACCATAAACTCGACCATAATGCCGCCATATTTTCCAAACTATCCAAAATTCTTTTACGCCAAAACTAATCAACCAAATCCACTATAATACTAGCCTAACCTCATCGCCATCTTTGTTGCAACTCACAAATCTCACATACTCTCAACAAGAACAAATATATACTCGAAACCATCAAAAATCTTCATTAAAATAAATATTCACTTTAATCATTTGAAAATCATAGCACAAACATATGGAGTCTTGAATCAAAAGTATAAGAATACATAGCAACAATAACTATAACAAACGGTGATGGAATGCGGAGAGTGAGGACATTTTGAGAAACAATATCCCTAGAATAAAGGTCAACAAATGGAAGGAGCTCGCGAGAGAGATTACGTGATAGGTGGTGGAATATTTCAGTCGTTAGTTCGAGGATGAATCAAATCCATTAGCTCAAGAGTGCACAAGTCGGTTAGCTCCATAAACAGTTCATGATCGTAAGGATCTGTAACGGCAAAAGTAATAACTTAAGAATGAGATAAGGTAGTTCCAAGTGAGGCCTTAAGATTTTGCTAAGTGGCAAGACACGATTGTGTTTCTAGATCTTTTTTTAACG
Source organism: Tanacetum coccineum (assembly GCA_026074375.1). Classification (NCBI taxonomy): domain Eukaryota; kingdom Viridiplantae; phylum Streptophyta; class Magnoliopsida; order Asterales; family Asteraceae; genus Tanacetum; species Tanacetum coccineum. The sequence goes on along the minus strand of BQNB010000455.1, from coordinate 11,764 downwards.
GATTCTAGTGATTATCGGGTTTGAGTTCATACTCGTGTCATATTGAATACCATTAAGCCCACTCATTTATAATTTATCATTTACATAAAGAAGCGTCCCAATTTATGTAAATAATGAATTGATAAACTTATGGTTTAGTGATTTACAATTTATTTATTTAAATGAAGAGGCGTCCCAATCTATTCAAATAAAGAGATTATAAATCATCCTACTTAATGATTTTTGATGCAATACGCGTACTCACAAAATCTTCAAGACGGTGGATGACATGACGATGCACGTGCTCTAATGAGTATGGGACGAGTGTTTAAAACTCGTCTTCGGAGACGGGAAGTAAAACAATCAGGGGAGATCAACACAGAGTTCAAGATAGTTGATGAGTACACGGTTAAAGTAAATAAGATAAAGGTCTTCATGAATGAGTTAACATAGCAATTATCATGTAAATCCTCCTATTACAATTCCCGCCCATACAAGACTTGTAATACTTACATTCACACATAATTCCATGTAAACAAAACTGTGACGGGTTTTGTGTAAAATGATATTGTATAAGGTTGCGAAGATAAAAATTAGTGAGACCATTGAGTAACACAATGTCTTAGAAAAGTTTAGATATATATGTAGACAACTTCCATATATGAAATCAGGGAAATATACGAAAGGCAAACGTAAACCGCAGAGAAAAGATGACCGCCAAGAAAAGATAAGCGCATAGAAAAGATAAACGTAGGGCAGAGGTAAACCCATATCATAGCATGCTAAAGGATAAATGGTTCTCAGGTATATGCCATAGCAAAAACACGTATAAGGCACACATAGAAGCACGTAAGGATCACATACTGTTTATAGATTAGACCTATATATTCTACCTGGTTCTCTATAACTTTGGCTCTGGATACCAATCTGTCACACCCCCATACGAGGCCTGGACGAAATACGTGTCTGAGAGTGTGACGTCATCATATTTCGAACACAAGGCAAACGGGAACGACCACTAATGGACGTTTTGAAAATTATAACTCGTTGCATTGTTTAAAAATAGATAAGTTTTACAAGATTCAAAGGAAAGTAAACATTTGCGGAAGCGTAAGTAAAATGTAGCGGAAGCATAATTTTGTTTTCAAAAGACAACGAGTATGAATGAGAAATAAAGTCTTGATAATTGGTATCATATTGTACGTAGACTCCACATAGCACGTCAAGAAGTCCAAAGTTAAGCACCTGAGAAAAACATGCTAAAAACGGTCAACATAAAGTTGGTGAATTCATAGGTTTAAGTAAAGTATTTGCGAGAATCAAATACGTTTAGTGAATATTGCTTCACTTACAGTATTACGAAAAGTATTTAGTAATCATAAATTTTCAACCAAAGTAGTGTGGACCACAAGTTATAAAATGTATGCGACCTTTATAACAAATACAACTTCATATAAAAGTATTTACTGTTGCGCTAAGCTCATGACACCGAAGCTAAATTTAGTGATGCACGTAATATGCTAGATAATGATTATGCCCTACAGGTGTCTGACCAAGAGACTCCAAAGTGTTCCGACATGATATATATCTGTTTATCAGGAGCCCCGTGGGTAGTGACCGCTACTCACCCGGATAGGGATACATAGTCCTAATAGATCTATTTATAACATTCGTGCTTACTGATTCAATCTAATTGGTATACCATAATTAACGGTTCATGATGGTTCGGGCATTAGTGGTTTATTCGCAACTTAGGCAACACGTAAACAGGGAAAGTAGATCAAGATACTTGTGTCCATAGTAAAATCGACCAATGTATTTCCAAAATAAATGCTTTAATAATTGCATCCATAAGTAAAACAAAGTGTGATATCAATCATGTAACGGCTTGTAAATGAGCATGTTTCTCACCCCTAAAAAGATAATAAAAACATTTATTCAAAACGAGTAAAAATGTGGGGCTATGAACTCACCTCGAAGTTGTAGAACAATTGGTAATAATGCAAATATTAGGCAAAACACAACGGAAACCGGAACGGCTCGACCAAGAAGATGCAGTTTTTTCTTAACGGTTATGTCCCACTAGTTTAGGATGATGAATTTGGGTTTTCCGATGGATGAATATATCAACGCGGCACGTTGATAAAGGATTTGGATTTCAAGTTGTAAGAGTTTGGTGGTTGGTTAAATTAAATAAACCGAAAGGTAAAAGCAAAGTATGTGATATATTCCGTATATATATTATATATGAAAGACAAGGAAAATATATAATACGTAGCTAGTATTATATATAAGAAAAAAAAGAAGACGAGAAAGATAAATATTCAAAGTATATAATATTTTGCAAGTATTTTATAAGAAACATGAGAAAATAGTTGAAACAAAATAATTTGACACATGTTCGGAACTCATCAAAAAATTTAATAAAGAGTTCTTGCTTAAAAGTAAATGCACGTTCTAAAGTTATGAATTAGATAAATGATGTTTTTATAGTTTTTACAAAAGTTATTATTTTATCTATTAGTCAGGAATTATAAAATAATATTTTATAATTTAGTATTTCGTTACGCGTTTTAACTAAACTAGTTGTCTCGTTTGTAAAAGTATAGTTTTCGTTTATTTACCGGTTTATTGTATCATTACAAAAAAAAATAAACTTAAGACTATATCTCGTTCTTTTATCGGTTTTCTAAGATAATAGAAATTTAAGTGAAAGATACTAAGTATATAAATTTATATAAATTTCGGCATGACCTATTCATCTATACGACGTTTCCCATATTTATAAATTTTAATGTTATCCCCTTTTAATCAATCTATGTTGCAAATACCCGCGTATTTCAATATATATATATATCTAAACGAGATCAACAAATAACAAAAATAAGCAAAACCAAGCACACCCTTTATTGGGGCTGCTGTACCAAACGCACCCTTACGGGGTGCAAAACAGCAAACCAAACACCCTATGTGGGGTTGTTTATTCACATAAACAAACACCCTATGTAGGCTGTTTATACACAGATCCAAATGCACCCTATGTGATGTTAACTGCAGAACTAAACGCACCCTATGTGCTGTTAACTGCAGAACCAAACGCCCCTGTTGGCTACGTTAAACGCGGATCCAAACGCCCCTGCTGCTGTTAAAACGCAGTGACAAACACCCCTATTTTTGCTATTAAGAACACAAAAAACGAAAATAATAATTAACACTTTTATTTAACCATTAAACCACCATTAGATTCGGTTTTTATTTTACTAAATCTTGTAGCATGTTAAAACAAACAAAACCATACAAAATTTTAATACTAGTTTTCATAAAGAAAAGTAACCATCCAAATTTTTAGAAAAGGGAGGCGAAGTGGAGATGGTGGTGGCGTCGGTTGTTGGTTGCGAAGATGGTTATGGTGGTGTGTAGCGATTGGTAGCGATGATCTTGATGGTGTGGAAATAGTGGCCGACGGCGGCTGAGATGACGTGGTGGTGGAATGAGGTTGCGGCGGTGATGATAAAAAACGGTGGTGTGGCGTGCGTCTGGATAGGGTGGTGAGGTGGTGTCGGTTGTGTAGGATCCCGTTAACACTTCATAACACGAATCAATCACGGATCAAGAACTAGAAATGAGAAAGAGAGGTGAGTTGTTCTAGAGAGAGAAAGAAGAGAGAGAGAGATGAGAGAATATGGAAAATGATATTATTTAGAAAATGAACAACTAACTTTTCCAAAGAGGAAAATTTCCTTATATACCCCGACACTTAAAAGTGACGCGCGGGATATTTAACTAGGACCCGGGCTCGGGTTTTGCTTGGGATTAAACCCGAAACATATACAATATTAGATTATCTATCGAGCCCGATTCCCGATATTATCCTATTACAACATTAACTAATTGATTGACCGAGACTTAAATACATAATGAACGAACTTCCAGTTCGACTCAATATTTTGAGGCTAACAATCTCCCTCGAAGTGAGTTCATTGATGACACTCCTTCATGAGATAATGAGATTGCTTTTGTCATTTAAGCTCATGTGGTCTTGGTCTTTCTTTTTGTTCTTTGTTGTAGGTTTGTTCCTTCATGCTTTGCGATCTTTACTTTCGGCCTTTTGTCATTGTCTTTATCGTCTATGCCATATTGCGATCTTGTGTCTTTTACCAACATTCTCATACTATGCTTTATCTTGAAAGCTTCAAATCAGAGTTAAATTAGCGGAAGTCTTTGTCTTTAAATCTTGAGCTTTCATGATAGTTTGTCTTTGTAGAATGAGCATGAATATGGGGTAATAAATCGAATTTGGTTGATTGGGATACCGTCACCACCGTTTTAACCTGCAGGTTTACGTTAGTGATATATCGAGATATAATTGATTTGAAAATCTATCGACTATTACTTTGTAAAAGCATTTTTGTACACATCGGAGTTTTTTGAGCTTTTTTATCAAAATTCATCAACCCATCAATTCATTTTTAATGAGACCCCATATAATGATACCAGTTGTCACCAAGTTTGATTCATATAGAATTCTCGCAAAGTCACCTAACAAGAGCTTGTTTGATGCTTGACTCATAGCAGGATTTTCTTCTTCATTGTGATTACATACGTATCATCATCGGAATGTTCTTGGCTAAAATTCATAATTGGATATTGCGGTTATGACTCTTCGTTACAGCGTGTAAACTGATGATGTTCAACAAGTGTTTGAAATGGAATGTGTCCTAACGAGATTTTGAGTTGATCTTTGGGCTCTAGACTCGATTAGTGCATTTTGGTTTTAGTACTCGGAGGCTGGAGCATATTGCCACCTATTCAATATCAACAATCTCGGAGTGAGATGTCAATAGATAACGTGTGTATCTCCGTGACAAATGAGACAAGTTTCTGTTGAGAGAAACCCGAATGGCTGGGAAGGGTTGTGCATTGCATCACTGGGTCCATGATGTCGTTTTCAATGTCAACAATCAACTTGTGATTCTGACAGCATATGTATTGACCCGGTTTCTGCCTTAAGTTGTGTGGAGGGCTTCTTTGTTTACACCCTTTATCCATACATTTCTTTTTCATTCTTCAACACCTTCAATGCTTACCAGGATGTCATTACTAACACCTTGTTGTGATTGTTCCAGTGTTAGCTCAATCTTAGTCGGCATTTTTCCCATATACATTCATCTCCAATCATACCTAAGGACTGCTATTTCTAACTTTGGATTATCCTTGGGTAGATCCTCCGGTTCTGGTTGGATCATAGGATTGATTCCTAACCTAACCACCTTATGACTTTAGATTCGTCGTGAAATTAAGATGTTGTTGGGTATAAGAATTCCGAACCAATAAAACCTTTTTCTTACTGTTTAGCACATTTGAGTCGATTATCTCATATTTTTAATTACATTTTCTCTTTCCTTTTTTTTTTTTATTTGTTTAAATTTTTTTTTAAATAATAAACACTTAGTTTTGAAATACCTCGTGATTCAAAAAATATGTCTGAAAATATATGGGAGAATATATTTTCAGTATGAATGGTTTGGAACATTTTGGATAATGTTTTTGAATACATAAGAATTGTCGTTGATGATTGTATCCAAGAACATTAAACTTTGTTTTCGAAAAACTCCCCTCAAAATAGGGGACCAATTAATGAGAAATTGTTGTCTTTTGGGAAAAACATTGTGAGGTTTGGAAGTGTTGAACCACACAATTTTTGAAAGTTTTGAATTGTCATCGAGAAAGAAAAGAAAATTCTTGAAAAATTGTAGTTCAACTTTTTGAAAAAAACCAAATGGTTAGAGGACCTCTCTTCTTAACGCTAAGGGTAAGTGCACCTTGGGAATGAAACGTAACATATCCTTTTTCTTGAGATCTAAAAAACGTTGAATGTCTTGTAAGAACAGCTAAGACCGAGAATAGAAGAAGCGTTAAATTTTCTCGTGTGGGAGGATAAGTTATAAACCTTCCTTTATTTGAAGTCCGGGTTATGTACTGATATTTGCACATAAGCATTTAGAAAATTAGGAATTGTCCATGATGTTTTGAAACTATTTGCAACTCTCGCTCGAACTTCATTTACACACCCGTGTCAATGTTAATCGACATTTCTAAGCACGTAAATGTTATCGATTCCAAGAGACATGTCGAGAAGATTCTTTTTGGAAATTTTCTGATTTTCTGATTTTGTATTTATTTACCTGTTGTCCTCAGCATTGCTATATGATGGTGGAATAGTAATTCCAACTCTTGTCGTGATGTAGCTGTCTTGACTGCTAGAGGAACAACTTTTGGAACCAACTTTGAACTTGACGGTTCATTGATGTGGTCTTGAATTCCGAGTTCTGAACGGTTATGATCACATGTCATTCGATGAAGAACGAGGCTTGAACTGCGTTGTTCAAACGTCATTGCCATGAAGACCGAGGCTTGATCTGCTGCGATCAAACGTCTTCGCTGAAGATTTCATCTTTTGTGAAACCATTCTGGCACTGGTTTCTTAGATATCAGTAATTTCAGCTCTGATACCAATTGTAGGATCCCGTTAACACTTCATAACACGAATCAATCACGGATCAAGAACTAGAAATAAGAAAGAGAGGTGAGTTGTTCTAGAGAGAGAAAGAAGAGAGAGAGATGAGAGAATTAAGAGAAAAGATATTTTTCTAAAATGAGAAGAGATATTTTTCTATGTGAAAAATATCTATATATACCCCTACATATTTAATGTGACGCGCGGGATATTTAACTAGGACCCGGGGTCGAGTTTTGCTTGGGATTAAACCCGAAACATATACAATATTAGATTATCTATCGAGCCTGATTCCCGATATTATCCTATTACAACATTAACTAATTGATTGATCGAGACTTAAATACATAATGAACGAACTTCCAGTTCGACTCAATATTTTGAGGCTAACAGGTTGGATGATGGTGTGGTGGCAGCGGGGGTGGTAATGATGATTTAGGCAGTGGTTGTGGCCGGAGGGGGTTTAGGTGGTGCGTGACGTGGGACGGCATGGATGTGGCGGAGAGGCGGCTGGTGGCCGGAATCTTGCCGGAGCGGCGCCGGATATTTTAGAAAGGGAGTGTGTGTGTGGTGGAGGCTAGGGTTAATGAGAAAACCCTCATTGGTTATGTATACATACATGAAAGTTATAAAACAAAATGTAAGTTGTATAATACTTGAGGGGTGATGCTGTAAATATTACCACAAGGACCAAAAGTGTAATTTTTGTGGAATAATGGTTCGGGACTCGTTTAGGCTAGTTCACGATTGATTCTGTTGATAGAAATAATGCCTAAAAACGTTATTAATATTTTTTGACCTCTCTACGTTTTGATAATCACAAAATGTAAAATCATTAAATGTAAAATTAAACATAAACAAGTAATTAGTAGTGAATTTTCATTTCAAAAATTTAATCACTTAAATGTATGAATAAATACATTTCATTTTTAAAGGAATTTTTATTTAACCTCACATTTTTTATAAAAATGCCACAAACATTTTTATAACTTTTACAAAACATTTTTAGATTTAAAAGAAATGTTTTATTCAAATAAATATTTTGAATTCAATTTTTCTACCTAAAAACGGCTAGAAATATTCCAGAAAATACCTCCCCCAGAAAAGACAAAAAAAGAGCGTCCAGGCTGGGCGGCCACCTTAATTATAAAGGCGGTCCCCTTAATTATTAAGGGGACCGGCACCCTAATTAAGGGGACTGGCCAGACAAAAAGTCAACTCAGTTTGCCTATAAATACTAGACTATTCCCTACTGATTTTCTCACCTTTTGCACACACTTTCTTTCTGTTCTAAATCAGTTTATGCTCTCCTTTCATTCCTTTGATCATTTAATCATAAAGCTTTATTTCTAAGTGATCCAAGCTTTAATCCTCAAGTGCAAGAGAAGAATACTTCCTATCATCAAGTGAAGAAGTATTATAGCTTAGTGTGTGTCCTTGCAACCTTGTTGCAAGTGTATCATATCTTGTAAATCATTTGTGTATATTGTGAAGGTGTGTATCGTAGTTGTGTATATTAAGTAGATTGTGGTGATCATTGTAAGTATAGTTAGATAGAGGTGATCTTAGTAAGTAGTGTGAGATTGGTGTGATCAAGATAGTGTTTAGTTGAAGTGAAGTTGTGAAGAAAAAAAGGTTATGAAGGAGTTGTGAAGTAAAGTAAAGTTGTGAAGTAAAGAAAAAGTTGTGTGGTGAAGCGAAGTAGTGAATCGTAGTGAAGTAGTGTGGTTAGTTGTGATAGATTGGTTCTACCTAGGATTAGAACTCGACATTTCGCTTAGTGTCGGAAATTGGTGTAAGCTAATTTGTGTACGGTTTTCTCCGCCTAAATGGAGCTTGTTGACATAGTGAAGAAAACTCTCGAGATTGGTGCTTGGGGAGTGGAGTAGGGTGAAGAGGTGCTTCGTTACCGAACCACTATAAATCCTCGTGTTGTGGTTTGATCTTTGCATCTCTTATCTCTTATCTTGCATACTTATTTCATACCTTGTCATTACTTATTTGATTAGTTAAATTGTTCATATTGTGCACATTGTGAACTCACATAAATTCAAATCTAAATTTTTATAATCAAGCTAAACATCAAATTAAAAAGCGGTAAACTATTCAACCCCCCTTCTAGTTTTCCACAATTGGTATCAGAAGCCACGTCAAACAAGATTTTTAAAATAAACTGTATTTTAAATCTTGAATCGATCTATGGAATCGAAAAAATATTTAGAACGGCAATCTATGCAAATACCACCACTATTTGAAAATGATGGATTTAGGAAAAATAGATTCGAAACTTATGTGAAATAAAAAGATCTGGATCTTTGGCATGTTATTACCTATGGTGATTTTCCTCTAATTCAAAATAATCCCGAAACTAAAAAGGATGAAATTGTACCATTTGATAAACAAAACGATGATCTTAAAAAGAAACTTGCTAAAAATAATGAAGCTAAAATGGTGATTTATAATGCTTTACCGCGTAAAGAATATGAAAGAACTTTTATGTGTAAAACCGCAAAAGAAATTTGGGATACTTTATTAATCACTCACCAAGGTAATAGTCAAGTCAAAGATAATAAAATAGATCTTCTTGTTCAACAATATGAACAATTTATGATTTCGGAAGAGGAATCGATAGATAATGCTTTTTCTAGATTTAATACTATTATTACTAGTCTAAATGGACTTGATGAAAGTTTTTCTAGCAAGAATTATGTTAGGAAATTTCTTAGGACACTTTATCCTAAATGGCGTGCAAAGGTTACGGCTATTGAAGAATCAAAGGATTTAACATCTCTATCACTTGATTAACTTATTGGAAACTTGAAAGTCTATGAAGTAATAATTAAGAAAGATTCTGAAATAGTCAAAGGCAAAAGAGAACAAAATATATCTCTTGCCTTGAAGGCCAAAAAGGAATCAAGTGATGAAGATTGTTCGACTTCTGATAGTGAAGACGAAGAATACGCCATGGCCGTAAAAGAATTCAAGAAATTCTTTAAAAGACGAGGAAGATTTGTAAGACAACCACGAGACGAAAGAAAGTCATTTCAAAGAAGTAGAAATGACAAAAATGGTAAAAGTGAAAGAAAATGCTTTAGATGTGGAGATCCGAATCATCTCATCGGAGAATGTCCAAAGTCGCCAAGAAGCAATAATCAAAGAGCTTTTATTGGAGGAGCATGGAGTGATAGTGGCGAAGATGAGGAAGAAAAGGCTAAAGACGAAACTTGTCTTGTAGCTCAAGCATCAAATGAGATATGCTTAGGAATAAACTTAGAGCCCGACGAGTGGATTAAAGATAGTGGATGCTCGAAACATATGACGGGTAACCAAAAGTTGTTTTCTACATACAAAGCGTATAACGGAGGGAACGTCATTTTTGGAAGCAATTTACGCGGTAACATCATAGGCAAAGGTACGATTTCTCATGACTCCCTAATTATTGAAAATGTTGAGCACGTAGATAATTTAAAATTTAATTTGCTTAGTGTTGGTCAAATATGTGATAATAAATGTAAAGTAGTATTTACCGAACACGATAGCAAAATAATCAAAGACGAAAAGGTCATAGGTAGAGGAATTAGAAAAAGAGGGCTATATGTGATGAAATTAGGAAATAAACCGGAAGATAAAATATGTCTCACAACTTTAGACGAAAACTTCACTTTATGGCATAGGAGATTAGGTCACGCAAATATGCAATTAATTCAATCATTGGCTTTGAAGGAATTAGTTAGAAATTTACCTAAGCTTAAATTTGACCGACATTTTTGTGACGCTTGCAAAATTGGAAAGCAAACTCACGCTAGTCACAAAGCCAAAAATATAGTATCAACAACTAGATGCTTAGAATTATTACACATGGACTTATTTGGCCCATCCGCCGTACGGAGTTATGGAGGAAATCGTTACACCTTAGTAATTGTAGATGACTATTCTCGATATACATGGACTAGATTTTTAGGAAATAAAACCGAAGCATTCGAAGAATTCGAAATATTTAGTAAAATGATTCAAAATAAACTAGGATGTTCTATAGTGTCAATTAGAACGGATCATGGTCAGGAATTTGATAATGAAGTACAATTCGGAAACTATTGTGAGTTAAACGAAATTTCTCATAATTTCTTCGCTCCTCGTACTCCACAATCAAATGGGGTAGTAGAAAGAAAGAACCACACTCTACAAGAAATGAGTAGAACTATGTTAAATGAACAATCCATTCCACAAAAATTTTGGTGTAATGCGGTCGATACTTCAACCTACATAATAAATAGAATCTCCATTAGACATATTTTAGGAAAAACTCCATACGAGTTATTAAGAGGTAGAAAACCAAACCTTAACTATTTCAAAGTATTTGGAAGTAAATGCTTCATTCTTAATACAAAAGATTACCTCACCAAGTTCGACCCAAAGTCGTATGAAGGTGTCTTCTTAGGATACTCTCAAAATAGTAAAGCCTATATAATTCTTAACAAACAAACAATAAAATTCGAAAAATCCTTAAATGTGACTTCGATGAAACTCCCTCGCCGCCTAAAACATAACCTTTGGAGGATGATGATTTAGTCAAAGAAGAAGCTATTGAGGTTAGTAAAACAAGAACCTTAGGAAATGATCTCGAAGATAAATCTTTAGAAAATAATAAAATCGTAAACATAAAAGAATCAAAAAGTCATCTATTAGAAAATGTTATAGGTAATCTAAATCAAAGAACTCTTAGATCACAAGCCCAAGACAAAAGTAATTTCTTTTGTTTTCTTTCAACCATAGAACCTAAAATATAAATGAAGCCCTAAAAGACAAAAGTTGGGTAATTGCTATGCAAGAAGAATTAAACCAATTCATATCAAATGATGTTTGGGAACTAGTCCCTAATCCTAAGAATATGACCATAATTGGAACCAAATCGGTATATAGAAATAAGCTTGACGAAAATGGTGTCATATCTAGAAACAAAGCTAGGTTAGTTGCCCAAGGTTATAATCAACAAGAAGGGATTGATTATGACGAAACCTATGCACCCGTAGCTAGATTAGAATCCATAAGAATATTATTAGCTTATGCTTGCACACTAGACTTTAGGTTATTTCAAATGGATATAAAGAGTGCATTCCTTAATGGTTTTAGCAAAGAGGAGGTTTATGTGGCACAACCTCCGTGTGGAAATCATAGAGGGGGGTGAATATGTTTCCATTTAAAAACTTAAAACATTTTGTATCAAATTATCGATCAAGTTGAACGCAATATGAGAAGTGTGAATAATAC